>JAUESP010000155.1:0-110211 GCA_030914335.1 Drosophila borborema | reverse complement strand
TTATAAGTTTTTGATTAATAAATCAAAAGTTTCCAGCGGGATTCGAACCTAGGTCTTTTGAAAACAACATGTAATCGTTAGCTAAGCTGGTCAAAAACGTTTGACCAGCTGATCAGCAGCTTGTGACAAAACAAAACAATACAATCGCACTTCTTGCAATATGTTTACACACTTGGATGTGTATACACAAATACAAACATCTGTGTACACATATATACATATATGCATGCATAGAAAAACTGCTTGCCACGCAGCGTGGCAAAGTTGTTTTAGTTTTTACTTAAATGCACAATTCATATGCGTATGTTTATAAATTATTATCAATTGGCAGCAAGCATTTTATAATAAATATACAAAAATAAAAAAAATGAAAAAAAAAAATAATGTTTGAAAAATAAGTTTTCTGCGGGATTCGAACCCACGCAACCCAAGTATAGCTTGCATAGCGCTTACCATCAGCGCCACTGACCTAATATGAGCAGTGTTAACTAAAACCAAATAAGACATTGCTAGAGCGTCTGTGCTTGCATAGCGCTTACCATCAGCGCCACTGACCTAATATGAGCAGTGTTAACTAAAACCAAATAAGACATTGCTAGAGCGTCTCTGACAAAACTAAAGTAATGATCGAAAAATTCCCAATTCAGTCACAATTCTTAGAATATTCTGGCATGCAAACTTTTGTATGTATACATAGAAAATTGTGTATACTCGTATAGTGTGTACATGTGTAAATCTGTATGTACATATGTGTAGGAAAAACGTTTGTTGCTTGCCATGTACGTTTTCTAATTGCCGAAATATTTCGTTAATCAAATGTTTATTAAATAAATAAGATGCACCTATGGGAGCAAAGTATATCGCAGTTAGTTGCGCCTAACTGCAATGTTCTTACTTGTTTTTTCTTAATTTTGTTTTTACATTCATGGCATAGTAGATGAGAGCCGAAGTATTCATATAACTGTTCCTAATTCTTTCATTTTTGGCTATTGAAACTAAATCTAGATGGTGCTTATAAATCGGCTATCGCTACAACCAAAGACCATACTATTCGGAAAGGGAATGCATTTGCAGCATGTCTCCGAGTTCCAGACAATAGCTAATCTAAGGTAGTATGGACATCAACTTTTTATACTCTGTTCCCTTAAAAAGGGAAAAAGAGTATATTGGGTTTGTGCAATGTCCGTCTTGCTGTCCGTCCGTCTGTCCGTATGAATGCAATATTTTTCGGCGCTATTAGAGCTAGAGACTTGAAATTTTATACATATGTTCCCGAATTATAAAGTGTTAAAATTTTCCCGATCCGCCCACTAGGGGCGTGGCAAATCGGAAAACTCTTCCGCCCATAGTCAAGTTATCATACTAGATGATGAGCTAGAGAGTTGCAATTTGAAATGTATACTCGGGGTGACAACCCAAGTTCAAAAAGCTATGGCGGATATATCTACGCCCATTGGGGGCGTGGCAAATCGGGAAATACGTATCTTCTACACCGTTAAAGCTAGAACGCTGAAATTTTGCATGTGAGTTAATGTTATGATTCTAAGAAGATCGATCAAAAAGTTGTATGTCTACGCCCATTGGGGGCGTGGCAAATCGGACCTGAATATATAGTGATTTTTCAAATTGTGCTATATTTTGAACACTATGGACACTAAAGACTTAAAATTTTGCATGCTATGGTAGATATATGTATCTACGCCCACAGGGGCAAACCGCAAACCGCAAAAGTTTATATTTTAGAGCTAGAAGCTTGAAGCTTGAATGGTTGAGTTACTAATGTTCTCCTCTATCGATGCTCCAAAAATAATTTTTCAGCCTCTTTGGGGGCGTGGCATATCGAAAAATACCCTGTAATTTTTGCATTTTTGGAATGTAAGCAACCAAATTCTGCAGTCATGTTAGCCTCGGTCCTTTCTAAGAACTGGCAAAAAATTATGCGTCTACGCCCACTGGGGGCGTGGCAAATCGGCAAAGAAGTTTGTTGTGGCCAACTGCATAATTCATGCATATAATAGCTTAGTAGCAATTGCTAAGATGACAGAAAGCATTTTAACATAAATATAATAATATTAATGAATTTAAAAAAATAAAATTTATAAGTTTTCGATTAATAAATAAAAAGTTTCCAGCGGGATTCGAACCTAGGTCTTTCGAAAACAACATGTAATCGTTAGCTAAACCTAAATAAATTCACAGCTGATCAGCTGACCAGCTGATCAGCAGCTTGTGACAAAACAAAACAATACAATCGCACTTCTTGCAATATGTATACACACTTGGATGTGTATACACGTACACATACATACATACATATATGCATGCATAGAAAAACTGCCTGCCACACAGCGTCGCAAATCGGAAAGAATAAAGCAGTTTTAGTTTTTACTAAAATGCACAATTCATATGCTTTATAAATGATTATCAATTGGCAGCAAGCATTTTATAATAAATATACATATATAAAAAAAAATAAAAAATAAATAATTTTTGAAAAAATGTTTTCTGCGGGATTCGAACCCACGCACCTAAGTATAGCTTGCATAGCGCTTACCATCAGCGCCACTGCCCTGACCTGGGTTTTGTTAACTAAAACCAAGAAGGCATTGCTAGAGCGCCTTTTGACAAAACTAAAGTAACCATCGGAAAATTCCCAATTCAGTCACAATTCTTAGAATATTCTGGCATCCAAACTTTTGTATGTATACATAGAAAATAGTGTGTATACTCGTATAGTGTGTACATGTGTAAATAATCTGTATGTATGTGTAGGAAAAACGTTTGTTGCTTGCCATGTACATTTTTTAATTGCCGAAATATTTCGTTAATTATATGTTTATTAAATAAATAAAATGCACCTATGGGAACAGAGTATATCGCAGTTAGTTTCGCCTAACTGCAACGTTCTTACTTGTTTTTTATGCTGATCAAGAATATATATACTTTATGGGGTCTGCGACGTCTCCTTCAGCCTGTTACATACATTTTCACAAAACCCTTATACCCTGAATTCCTATTTTCAATGGGTTCAGGGTATAAAAAGCTATGGCGGATATATCTACGCCAATTGGACGCGTGGCAAATCGAAAAAAACTTATATTCTACACCTTTAATGCTAGAACGCTGAAATTTGGCATATGAGTTAATGTTATGATTCTATGAAGGTCGTTCAAAAGTTATATGTCTACGCCCATTGGGGACGTAACAAATCGGACCTGAATATATGTATAGTGATTTCTCAAATTGTGCTATATTTTGAACACTATTGATACTAGAGACTTAAAATTTGGCAAGTATACTCGGGTTGACAACCCAAGATCAATATGCTATAGTAGATATATCTACGCCCACAGGGCGCGTGGCAAACCGCAAAAGTTTATATCTCATACAGTTTTAGAGCTAGAAGCTTGAAAATTGGATGGTGCAGTTCCTAATGTATAATATTTCAGCCTCTTTGGGGGCGTGGCATATCAAAAATACCCTGCAATTTTCGTTTTGGTGGAGTGTAAGCAACCAAATTTTGCAGATATGTTGGGCTCGGCTCTTTCTAAGAACTGGCCAAAAATTATGCGTCTACACCAACGGGGGGCGTGTCAAATCGCCACAGCATAATTCATGCATATAATAGCTTAGTAGTAATTGCTAAGATTTCAGAAAGTTTTTTAACATAAATATAATAATATTAATGAATTTAAAAAATAAAATTTTTAAGTTTTCGATTAATAAATAAAAAGTTTCCAGCGGGATTCGAACCCAGGTCTCTTGAAAATAACATGTAAATGGATGGATGTGTATACATGTACAAACATCTGTATACACATACATACATACATATATGCATGCAGAGAAAAATTGCTTGCCCACGCAGCGTGTCAAATCGGAAAAGCGGTTTCTAGTGCTTAAATGCACAATTCATATGCGTATGTCTATAAATATATTATTATCAATTGGCGCTGGCAGCAAGCATTTTATAATAAATATAATAATATGAAATACACATACATATGTATATAAAACAAGTAAGAAGGCTCTAGTCGAGACGGCTCGACTACGAGATACCCTGAACCCTGCAAAAAAGTGATACTCTTCTTCTTTACGCACTTATTAGCGCGCGCTCTGCTAACTGCGCAGTTGCTGCCGTGGCTTGGGGGTGGGTTGGGCTGAACTTTGGACGCTTATAACTCCATTTCTAGATGAACGATCTTCAAGCAATTTTCAGAGTAGATTAAGAGTATCTAAATCTATCTAAATCAAGTTGGGGGCGGAGGGGGCGTGGCATCCGAAATCTGAAAACTACAAAATCTGCGAATCCGTAATATATCTAATATATTAAGTTGAAGTCTCTAGCTAAAACGGTGTAGAAGTTATGCCCAAAAAACCTTAAAAATGTAAACGAATTTTCGATTTTTTATGAATTTTCGAAAAAAAAAAAATAAACTCGTACTGCGTAGCTAACATACAAGTGTTCATGTGAAATTTCAACTCTCTAGCTTTTGTAGTTTCCGAAATCTCGACGTTCATACGGACGGACGGACGGACGGACTTTACGAAATTTGTTTATTTAGATAGATATTATGGATGTTATTTTCTGATTTTGGATGCCACGCCCCTTCGCCCACAATTTGAAAATAACGTATTTCAAATACTAGAGACGTGCAATTTGGCAAATAGATAGATATAGATACTCTAAATCTACTTTTAAAATTTCATGAAGATCATGCATCTAGAAATGGAGTTATAAGCGTCCAAAGTTTAGCCCAACCCACCCCCAAGCTACGCAGCAACTGCGCAGTTAGCAGAGCGCGCGCTTATAAGTGCGTAAAGAAGAAGAGTATTATTTTCTTTACAGGGTTCAGGGTATCTCGTAGTCGAGCCGTCTCGACTAGAGCCTTCTTACTTGTTTGAAAATCCAATTGCGGGAAAAATTCCAAAACAGCGGGCAGTGGGAATTCAGCCTATTAAAAAATGTGTTTTTTCCGCTTTTTATACCCTGAACCCATTGAAAATGGGAATTCAGGGTATATGGTTTTGTGAAATGTATATAACAGGCAGAAGGAGACGTCGCAGACCCTATAAAGTATATATATTCTTGATCAGCATAAAAAAATAAGTTGATTGAGCCCTGTCCGTCTGTCCGTCCGTCCGTCCGTATGAACGTCGAGATTTCAGAAACTACGAGTTTATTTTGTTTTTTCGATAACTCGTCCCATTTCCAAATTATCGATAAAAAATCGAAAATTCGTTTCAATTTTTTAGGTTCTTTGGGTGTAACTACTACACCGTTTTAGCTAGAGACTTCAACTTTATATATTTAGATAGATATTATGGATATGCAGATTTTGTAGTTTTCAGATTTTGGATGCCACGCCCCCTTCGCCCACAATTTGCAAAAAACGCATTTCAAATACTAGAGACTAGCAATTTGGCACATAGATAGATTTATATATCCTTAATCTACTCTCAAAATTTCATGAAGGTCGTCCATCTAGAAATTGACTTATAAGCGTCCAAAGTTCAGCCCAACCCACCCCCAAGCCACGGCAGCAACTGCGCAGTTAGCAGAGCGCGCGCTTATAAGAGCGTAAAGAAGAAGAGTATCACTTTTTTTGCAAGGTTCAGGGTATCTCGTAGTCGAGCCGTCTCGACTAGAGCCTTCTTACTTGTTATACTTTGTTCCTGTTGGATATAGAGTCTAACGCAGCGGTTTCATGAGCTTATTTATTATCGACCGTATACATCAAAGATGTGCTTAAGACTAGTGTAAGAAATTATAAGTGTGACCAGATATTCGGCTTACAAGTGTTGCCACAAAGTTATACATAATTCAACACTCCTTCTCAACAATTATAAACTGGAATATTAACTAATAACAATTCATTTCCTTAATACATTTCACATGCTTAATCTTTTGCAAATTTTTAGTTAATACATCGGAAATCATATCGTTAGTGCATATATGTTGGATATCGATTTCCTTATTGGCATATAATTCTCTTACATGATGAAACTTAATATCAATATGTTTACTACGATTATGCAAAACAGGATTTTTTGCAAGACATTGGGCGCTTTGGTTATCGCAGTATAATGTAATTGTCTCAATATTGCCAAAGCCCATTTCATTCAATACTTTCATCAAATACATATATTCTCTAGCAGCAATAGATAAAGCGATATATTCAGCTTCGGTGCTGCTCAATGCTACTAAACTTTGTTTCTTAGGTTCCCAGGAAATAGCTCCGCCTTCTTCTACAAACACGAAGCCAGTGTACGATTTGCGGTCAGTAGAATCGTTTGCCCAATCTGCATCGACGTAACCATGCAGCGACTTTCCTCCATGCTGATAATGTAACTTCATATCAGCCGACCCCTTCAGGTATCTTATAACACGCTTGGCAGCTACTTCGTGTTCCTTGTGTGGGTTAGCATTCCGTTGTGCTAGCTTCCCCACCGAGTGTAGTATATCCGGTCTCGTTGTAATCGCCAGATACATCAGACAGCCTATCAATGCACCTGACTTGATGACCAGCTTCCAGGTGTAGCTACATGCTTGCATGCCGCCATACCCCAAGTATGCAGCATCTGCTCAACGTATTGCTTGTGACCAATACTTATGTTGCCCGTCTCGCCCTCACGCTCGACTTCGATGCCCAAGAAATGGCTAACTTGGCCTCCGTCAATTAAATCAAAAACTTTAGCAATTGACGCCTTTACACTTAGGAGGTCTTCTTTTGTGGAGCTGGCAATTAAAAGATCGTCCACATAAATAGCGATAATGTTATAGTTACCATTCCAGTTGCTTGTGTATACGCAGGGCTCGCTGACACATGGACTATATCCGAGTTCTCTTAGAACTGAATCGAGCTTCGCTTTGCTTTAGGCCATAGAGCGATTTCATAAGCTTCAAAACCTTTTGTGGGTACTCGTTACTGATGAATCCCTCTGGCTGCTTCATGTAGACATCTTCCGAAAGTTTGCTGTTCAGGTAGGCGGTTGACACATCCATTTGATGAAGAAACAATTTATGTTTCACAGCCAATGCCATGATCAGCCTTACTGACGAGTATCTCACTACTGGAGAGAACGTCTCAAAGTAATCCACGCCATACATTTGTGCGCATCCTTTTGCCACCAGCCTTGATTTGAAGCGCTCCACAAATCCATCCTGGTTTACTTTGACGCCAAACACCCATTTACTACCAATAGCATTTTTGCCGTTTGGTAGATCAACCAGCCCCCAGGTTTGGTTTGCTTCAAGGGCATCGATCTCCTTCTGAATCGATGCAGACCATTCCTCTTTCATTTCTGATTTGTTAACGTCAGCCATGGATCCCGGTATGCATACGTCCTCAGCTTTTAAGATATTTAGGGTGTTATACACCTTCCGTGGTCTACCTGGCTTGCCGCTTCTCACAATTTTTGGACGTCCTTTGCCACGGGCGGTGTTCGCAGGCACCTCTGCATCTTCACTGACAGCACTTTCGTAGTTTTCAGAATCTGAGTTTTCCGGGGTTGGACTTTGATCCATGATGTCAACTTCTGGTTCCAGCTGAACATCCTCTCCATCACCTTTTTCTGCGGCCGACTCTTCCTCCGCCTGTTGATGAGATGGATAATTTTCTTCGTACAAAAACATACCCTTTTCATTGTAAGCATGACCACCAAGGTCATTTTCCAAGAAAACTACGTCTCTGCTCTCAATGACTCTGTTTGTTTTAGGACAGTATAGCCTGTATGCCTTCGCTGTCATCGAGTAGCCAATCATGGTGTATTCAGTACCCTTGGCTCTGAACTTAATTTTGTGCTTCTTGTCCAGTGCGATTGCCTTTGAGCCAAAGATCCGTAAGTGAGATACACACGGTATCTTGCCAGTCCATGCCTCATACGGAGTTTTGCTACTTAAAGCTTTCGTTTCCGACCTGTTCCGTAAATATGTTGCTGCTCGTACTGCTTCACCCCATAGTGATTCATTGGTACTCAAATGCACTAACATACTCCTGGCCATCTCTACTAGTGTGCGGTTGGCACGTTCAGCAACTCCGTTTTGCTGTGGTGTGTATGGCACTGTTAGTTGCCTCATTATGCCTTTCTCCGATAAGAAGTTGTTGAATTCTCGACTCAAATATTCACGACCGTTATCGCTTCGAACAGCTTTTATTTTCTTACCGCATTGTCTTTCAGCGTACGCGACGAACTCTTTAAAAACGTCCAGTACTTGATCTCGCGATTTTAGGAAATACACAAAAGTATATCGCGAATAGTCATCGATAAATGTAACAAAGTAACGCGATCCACCGGCAGATTGTTTATTCATTGGTCCACAAATGTCCGTATGTATTAGGCCCAACACCTCTTTTTCACGGCTCTCCGCGGCTTTTGGAAACGGCTTAACACACAGTTTACTCTTTGCGCAAGTTTCGCAAATATCGCCTTTCAGATCAACGCTCTTATTAATCGTTTTTAATCCGTACACAATGTCTTCATTTGCCATTTTTCTCAAACTTCCCATGTTTAAGTGGCCTAAACGATAATGCCATTTCCAAATTTCTACACTTTTTGGCTTGCAAACATACACTTGTTTAATTTTGTCTCTACAATAAACAAGCCATTGCGTTTAAACGCTTGTGTTATGATACCACTATCGTCTTTAATTACATTGCGTTTATTATCGAATATCACTCTAAAGCCTTTCTCTACAGCTTTTGATATCTAGATAAAATTAGCTTGCAGCTCTCTCACGTAGAGCACATTCAGCAGATTAAACGAATATTTTTCAGCATTCACGCGCACTGTGCCAATTCTTTCCGCGAAAATATAATTTTCACCAGCAAGTAATATTTTCTCTTTGTGCTCTCGGAAATCCACGAACCATGACCTAACACAACATATGTGAGCGGTGGCACCACTATCAAGGCACCAATCGAAATTCGTCATGCTTTCGACTTTATTTGCGTTGAGAATAGAGTTGAGAATAGAGTACGATTGTTTTTTTTTTTTTGTCTTTACCGTTTTCACTTTGTGCTTCTTTTTTCTGCACATTCGCCTCGCACTGCGCAATAAAATGGCCTTCGCGACCGCATCAAAAACACTTTTTTCCCTTCTTTGCGCCTCGGTATTCTTTCGTCGTCCCGTTACTTTTGTTCTTTGCACGCGTCGCAAAAACTTTTTGTCTTTCGCCTTTTTCTATTATTTTGATCTTCAAGTCAGACAGGGACGGCAACTGTTCACGCGTCTCGATCGCTACCACGAAGTTCTCGAAATTTCTGCCCAAGCCCGACAACAGTAAAATTGAAAGAATATCATCCGAAATATTCATATCGATTTCTTTTAATTTATCCACTATATCTGTAAATTCGTTAATATATTCGTGGACTCCCGTTTTATCACTTAGATTTAAACGTAGCAACTTTTTGAACAATGATATTTTTCTTGCGGGTCCACGAGGTTGATAAACCGACGCTAGCTTCTCCCAAGCTTCTTTTGCAGTGACACTATTCTTTATAAAATTGATTTGAGACGCCTTTACACCCAGCAAGATGCTTGCTAATGCCTTTTCGTCTTTCTTGTCAAAATCAGCTTTCTGCTTTTCCGTGCCACTTTCATCTTTTACGATCCTCCCGCACACAACCGACCACAACTCAGCCTGCACCAAAATGCTTTTCATTTGCACCGACCAAACGGCGTAATTTTCGCCATCCAATTTATCGATGGCACAAAGCCCTTGCCCGTTCATGTTTGTTAATTTTACACGTAATTACACGAAAGTAATTATAATTAATCAAACTTTTTTATGATATCCTGGGCCCATAACCTGTTGGATATAGAGTCTAACGCAGCGGTTTCAAGAGCTTATTTATTGTCGACCGTATACATCAAAGATGTGCTTAAGACTAGTGTAAGAAATTATAAGTGTGACCAGATATTCGGTTTACAAGTGTTGCCACAAAGTTATACATAATTCAACAGTCCCCAAAGGGAAGTACAGCTTGCGCTAACCACCAGCGCCACTGCCCTGACCTAGGCTTCGTTAACTAAAACCAAATAAGGCATTGCTAGAGCGTCTCTGACAAAACTAAAGTAATGATCGAAAAATTCCCAATTCAGTCACAATTCTTAGAATATTCTGGCATGCAAACTTTTGTATGCATACATAGAAAATAGTGTGTATACTCGTATAGTGTGTACATGTGTAAATCTGTATGTATGTGTAGGAAAAACATTTGTTGCTTGCCATGTACGTTTTCTAATTGCCGAAATATTCCGTTAATTAAATGTTTATTAAATAAATAAGATTCACCTATGGGAACAAAGTATATCGCAGTTAGTTGCGCCTAACTGCAACTTTCTTACTTGTTATACCCTAAACCCATTGAAAATGGGAATTCAGGGTATAATGGTTTTGTGAAAATGTATGTAACAGGCAGGAGGAGATGTCACAGACCCCATAAAGTATACATGTGTATATATGTTTGATCTGAAAAAAAAAAAAGTTGATTGAGCGCTGTCCGTCTGTACGTCCGTCCGTATGAACGTCGAGATTTCGGAAACTACAAAAGCTAGAGAGCTGAAATTTCACTTGAACACTCGTATGTTAGCTACGCAGTATGTTATTTGATCAATAATTCTGTTTCTAGACAGACAATCATAATCAAATGTTCAGATTGTGATTATGACATTTATATCTATGTATGTACATTTATGTATATCTACTGTATGTCTCTAGTATTTGAAATACATTTTTTACACATTTGGGGATGTGGGGGTGAATTGGGGATCGGAATCTAAAATCTGACATAAACCGAAATTGTATTAAATAAGTATCTATATATATACAAAAGACTTGAAGACTCTAACCACTAACCATACAACACATAGACTGGACAAGTAGAACAAACTTTTTTCACGCACAAAAATATGAGCGAATTGCCGCACAACTTCGTATTTGTTCGGTTTGGGCAATTCGAGGTCGGGCAGTCAAAATATGAAACGACAAATTCATTGCGCTGCCAGCGGTCTACCGGGATGGTCATATTTTCATATGAGCATTTTCTATGCGCTATTTTACTTTACTCTCCCTCTCTCTTTTTTCTCTCTCTATCTCACTCTATGCGAGCACAAGCAGTTGCCCACAAAAATTGAAATTTGTTCGCGAGTGGCAATACGCGACGATCCCGTCTGCCATTCTTAGTAAGAGTATGCCGAACTCTTAAACGGCTATGCCATGCCCATGCAAAATTTTTGTGTTTTCGTAATGATTTTTGGGAAGGGTATGAAAGCGCTGATGTGCATAAGCATTACTTTTTCGCGATGAGCATGCACACACACATTTACTGTGTCTTGCTACATGTATGAGCAGTTATGTGACTGTGTGCGAAACTTTTGCTGCCTGTAGCAATTGCAGGGCCCAACTTCTTGCACATGCAAGAACATGTAAATTCCAGGAATTTGAATGGAAAAACTAGAAGTGCGTCATATCATAAGCAACCTTCACAATTCTATCTTGTTTTCTATGATCCAGCATTAATCACGTACATGTGTATATTGTATACAGTGATTCACAGCTTATTTCAACCAGCACCTTAAAAAAAGTTTGTTAGGCTATAAAATCTAAACTATTGACAATATCCCAAAAATTTAAACGCAGGTTGTTAGTGTGATGTTTTAACTATTACAAAATCAATTCATTTATTTTTAAAAAATTTTTTCATTTTTTAATAATGTTTAAAAACAAAAAAATTAGACCAAGACAGTTCCACAGCTTATTTCAACCACAAACTTTGCAGCTGATGAAAGATCCGTTATTTTGCAATGCAACGGTAGATTCTTGTTCTATGCTTTATACACTGATTTCGCAATGTGATGAAATAAGTTTGTGCTGAATTTTGAAAGCAGAACTACCAGAAAAGTTAATTTAGCAAAATGGGACCACGGACACCTATTGAGCAGCGGGAAGTTGTTCTAAAACACTATAGAAAAATTGCTAATATGGTTGGACAGTTCAAAGCATTATATACCGTTTTGTTCGCGAAAATAGAACCCACGATAAAGGTAGAAATGCTCCAAACAAAATTTTTAATCCCACGGACGAGCGCTACATTGTAAGAAAAATCCGAGATAATCTAAGGCTCTCTGCTAGACAAGTAGCCAATGATGTTAAGGAGGAGTTGGGCAAGTCATGCCACCCAGAAACTATTCGCCGTGTGCTTCGGGAACATGACTTTAATGGCAGAGTACCACGCAAGAAGCCTTTTATAAGCGACAAAAGCAAAAAGTGTCGCTTAAAATTTGCGCAGGAGCACTTGCACAAGGACATTGGATTCTGGAACACAGTTTTATTTTGTGATGAGTCCAAATTTAATTTGTTTGGGTCGGATGGGCCCTCATATGTGTGGCGTAGGCCTAACACAGAGCTCGACGCAAAAAATTTGAGGGCTACTGTAAAGCATGGCGGAGGCAGCGTTATGGTTTGGGCCTGTATGTCAGCAGCCGGGGTTGGGAACTTGGAGTTCATCGAGACTACGATGGATAAACTTAAATATCTTGATATTTTGAAGTCAAATTTAATCCAAAGTGCTCAGAAACTGGGCATAAAGGAGGACTTCAGCTTTTACCAAGATAATGACCCGAAACACACTGCGGGAATTGTCCAGACTTGGCTGATCTGGAAATGTCCGCACATTATGAAACCACCAGCCCAGTCACCAGATTTAAATGTTATCGAAAATTTGTGGTCGATTTTGGAAACAAACATTCGCAAACACAAAATTTCAAACAAATCGGACCTAAAAACTGCATTTGTTGAGGAATGGGAAAAAATTACTCCAGAGGTCACCAAAAAGTTAGTGGAATCTATCCCGAAAAGGCTTAAAATGGTAGTTAACCAAAAGGGTGGTCACACCAAGTATTAATTTGTTGTTATTTTAAGTTATTATAATGTTAAATAATGTTATTTCATAAGTGGTTGAAATAAGCTGTGGAACTGTCTTGGTCTCATGTTTTAGTTTTTAAACATTATTAAATAATGAAAAAATTTAAAAAAAATAAATGAATTGATTTTGTAATAGTTAAAACATCACACTAACAACCTGCGTTTAAATTTTTGGGATATTGTCAATAGTTTAGATTTTGTAGCCTAACAAACTTTTTTTAAGGTGCTGGTTGAAATAAGCTGTGAACCACTGTATGTAGCTTATATGGAAAGTATAGATACCAATGGATAAATGATATTAATATGCAATTGGCGGTACAGCTGTTTATTACAGAAGTCAAGTCATTTTTAATCAGCCTGAATTTGTTTATCATTTAGTGACTCTTTCTTGCAGCTGTTTTAAAATCAGTGAAAGAACCTTTGCTTGAAATGCCTGGCGAACTACTTAGAATTGGCATAATTAATGATGTGTACTTGGGCTTAGAGCGTTATTCAACTGTTGGTTCCGGATGGACGAGCTGCAATCTGAATATCATTCAGCAACAGTCGCAATGCCAAGTTGATAAGGATCGAGTTCCAACTCATTAACGCCGGACTGGTTCCAAAGTGCGACTATATAACAATCCGCGACTTCCCACAAGAGATGACTTTTCGTTTTTATTGGCCTGATACGACAATGTAGTGAAGAACTGTAATGTCATGCATGGGGTGGTATTGAGTAGCTGGGTCACGCTGCTTTAATACCTGGAATTAGCTTTTTGGGGGAAATGGTGCAGCAATTAATGCCATGATATTTGACATTTAAATTACCTGCGTTTGTCATTCGCCATTCTTCTTCTTCGTGTTGTTTTTGTTTTTTATTTGTATCGGGCAAAATCTATTGGCCTTGGCGGCGGCTACTCGCAAACAGTTTAACAAAACTACATACACACAGTATATATAGTTAGAACAGATAACGGAAGAGCTGAGCGCCAGCAGTAGGGGCGGGGGTGGTTAGCAGGTCTATCGGAATTCTGGACGAGCTGCACAGCAAAGCAAAGTGTTATTTTGCGTTTGCGATCGGGCATCAGGTGGGAAGCAAGCCCGCCAGCCAATCGTCGGCTTGAATCGCTTGACGCTGCCGCAGGTGCGGAATTAAAAATTTTTCCGTAAGCGCGCTTTGTGAAGCTCAGTTCAATTGCGGCAATCATTGTCAACAGACGTCTTTCCACATCCCACTGTGTGCACTGGGCAGTATTCAACAGCAAGCTAACTCCGACGCAAGCGTAACCAGCCAACTAAAGCACAAGCAGAAAAGAAGAATTTAGAAGTGAATGCAAATGATGCAACTGTACAGAGACAAACCAGTAACATTGTGAATAGGCAAACGACACAGCCAGACACAGAGAAAGAGCGAGAGAAAGAGAGTGAATAACGAAAATAGTAAGTAAGAGTTTACATCTACCAAAGCCCTACTGTGCGAGTTTTGTGTGTGTGCGCGCGCGCACACTTGTGTATGTGTTTGTGCTTGTGTGCCAGTGTGTAAATGAAGTAACCACACACCATCAACGTTTCGATCACAACAAAACGAAACACATTGAAAGTAAAACTTGGATCGCTCTGTCACACCCAAAAGCAAAAACCAATACCCAAAATACCACTAAAAAGATGAAAACGAAAAAAAAAACGAACGTTAAAAGAGTTACGCGATAAACAAGCCAAAGCCAAGTCATAGTTTTTATTTTATTTTTGTCTTGTTTTTGTTTCTGTTTCTGTTTCTGTTCCCATTTGTGTGTGTATGTGTGCGTAAGTGTGATGATTTCAACAAGAAGTAATTTCGGCATAAGTGCAGTTAGTAAGCCAATTGAATTGCATCTAATACCATTTTAACTTCCTATTCAAAAACATTTGCAATTAACAAGCAGTGAAACTGTGAAAGAAGACGAAGACGAACTGAATGAATGATGTTGATGAGTAAGAAAGGGCGGTGAAGCAGCGCTTCAGTCTAGTGAGGGGTGCGACGGGATGGGAGAAAGAGAGAGAGAGTAGTAAGAGTCTATGTTAGCGTAGCTATGATTAAAAGCTACGCGCTGTTTTCTTTCTGCGTCCGTTCATGCGTCTGCAAGTCGACAGCTGTTTATAATCGCTGTCGCTTTTAGTTCACTTTTTCTTTTCTTTCGCTCTTGCTGCTGCAGCTACTACTGTTGTTGTGGTTGCTGCTTTTTTGACACGTTGCAATTGGTCTGCTTGTTGTTGCTATTGTTGATGTTGTTGCTGCTGTTGCTTTTATTGCTATTGTGTGAGGCAATTGTGTAGCTGGCCTATTGTTTCATCCGTGAAGGGCTGCTCTTCAGCGTTGGCAACAAAGGAAAATGCTTCACTCAGCGGCGGCAGCAGCAGCAACAAAAATAGCTAAACATCAAATATAATTGAGCCTGATCCAATAACAAATCATTTTAGTCACACCTCATTGTAGCTATTCGATATGCCAAACACTTGTTAGCCAAATATGCACAGTTACAGTTCGCTTTTCGACGAAGAATCAATCTTTTTTTCTTGCTGCTCCAATCTAAGTTTGTATACCTTCGAATCTCACATTGTAATTAGGTTGTTATTTTATTATATTTAGGTATTTTGATTTATTTATTTATTTTTATTTACTTTTTTTTTTTTTTTTTTTTTTTGCAAAATATACAATTGTGTATATGTATATATAAATGTATATGTGTATATATATTATATAATGGCATAAATGATAGTTTCCTTAAAATATATATAAAGATAAAGATAAATGCGATTATTTATGTATATCTTGAGGCACACTGGATTCTTGTCTTTCGACAAAAACAGCCCGAACCGGTTTAAGCTGTCACTTTTATTTTGTCATATGATTTGAAACAAGTAAGAAGGCTCTAGTCGAGACGGGTCGACTACGAGATACCCTGAACCCTGCAAAAAGTGATACTTTTCTTCTTTACGCACATATAAGCGTGCGCTCTGCTAACTGCGCAGTTGCTGCCGTGGCTTGGGGGTGGGTTGGGCTGAGCTTTGGACGCTTATGACTCCATTTCTAGATAGATCTTTATGAAACTTTTAGAATATATTAATAGCATATAAATGTATTTGTCTCTAGAATTTCAAATGCTTTTTTTTCAAATTGTGGGCGAGGGGTGCGTGGCATACAAAATCTGAAAATTACAAAATCTGCGTATCCATAATATCTATCTACATATGTATATAAATTTGAAGCTCGAACGGTGTGAAAGTTAAACGTAAAAAACTGTGTAACTAACATACGAATATTCATGTAAAATTTCAGCTCTCTAGTAGGGTTGTTGAAAATATATCAAAATATCGATATATCGATATATATTTAAAAAAAAATATTTATATCGGAATATTTTTTTCCCCAAATATCGAATATTTTTATGATTATTTGATATTTTTATATATTTGCGTTGGCAATTGTCTAATGATAAAAACGCATCACTCAGATTTTAAAAATGGGACAGGCAAATGCAATTTGTGCCCTAAAATAATAAGATGATCAAGTTGTAACACATCAAATATGGCAATGCATATAAAAAACAACATTATGATGAATTTAGATGACCAAGATAATAGCTTCGAAAACGACCACAATAGGTCAATATTGAAAGTACACATTGCGGAAGAGGGAACTTGAGATGTAACGCAGCTTGCCACAAACTTCTTGGGAAAGCAATCCGATATTTTTTTGGAATTTTCATAAGGCCACTATGCCAGTACTATCGAAGATCGCATTACGATCAGCCCCTGGTAGCTAAGTGGCTTTGGAGCGACTTGCTTCGCCTATAAAATGCGTTGTTTGCGACTCATGTAGTCGTATGACGGATTTTCATATATCAGAACGCGTTTCTTTTTTTTGTTTTAATGTTTGAGTCATTATTATGAAAAATAGTTATTCTTATTATTATTATTATTTTTTTGGTCATATTGTAAAGTTATTGTAGGAAAAAATTTATAAAATATCAAAAGATATCGATATATCGATATTTTTAAAATTGAATATCAAATATCATTTTGATATTTTTTCAAAACTTAAAATATCATCGATATGATATTTTAAAAATATTCGACAACCCTACTCTCTAGCATTTGTAGTTTCCGAAATCTCGATGTTCATAGCAGTGTTGCCAAATTAGTTTTTTTCCCGAAAAATCTGGCTTTTTTGAACCCCAATTGCGGGAAAAATTCCAAAACAGCGGGAGGCGGGAATTCTGGCTTTTAAAAAAAATATTTTGTTTTTTTTTCCGCTTTTTTTTTTATACTTAGCAATTTAACATATTTTAGAGAATTTATGTACAATGAAGTGTTGTTGATTGTAGTAGAATTAAAACCAAATAGTTCAGTATAAACAAAAGAATTTAAATGCTGGCTGCGAAGACTTAAATAATAAGACAAGGACAGATTTGTATATTGCAGTTATTGCAAATGTAGTATAGCTGCCAGTTGATCACATAACCAATTTGTGCTTGAAATATTTTAGTAATAGATTTGAGAGTTCTGTGAAGTTTCAGAAAACAAAATGTTCAATAATTATTAGAAACGTTTTTTTTTTTTTTTTTTTTTGTATAACCTTGTATTCGATATTGGCGAGACAAAATATACCATTCTGATTGACGAATCAACGTATATACATTAAGAAGGAATTCTGTCGTGACTATAAGTTGCCAAAAAAAAAAAAAAAAGCGCGTGCTCTGCTAACCGCACAGTTATGGCCAAGGTGGGTTGGTCTATATTTTGGACGCTTATATCTCCACTTCTAGATGCGTTTTTATTCGAATTGGGGCGAAGGGGCGTAACAATCTGCGTATCCATAATATGTATCTAAATATACAAATTTGAAGTCTAGCTGAAACGGTGTAGAAGTTATGCTCAAAAAACGTAACGTAAACAAATTTTTAATTTTGTATAAATAATTTGGAAATGGGATGAGTTAACGAAAAAAAAAAAAAAAAAAATACAAAATAAACTCGTACTGCGTAACTAACATAGGAGTATTCAAGTGAAATTTATTAAAATATAATTGGCACTATGGAAGAATGCGATAAAAATAATAATTGTCACGAATAAGACGAAAAACTGGGACTATTCGTAAAAAAAACCTTAAAATAAGGCAAAAAAAACTTCAGCTTTTTTGTCAGATTTTTTTCCCAAAATTTCAGCTTTTTTTAAAGTATGTTCCCACTAAAAACAGCTTTGTTTGCTCAACAAAAATTGGCAACACTGGTTCATACGGACGGCTAGACGGACAGACTCACGGACCGACGGACGGTCAGGGCTAGATCACGCTTCCTTCTGCCTGTTACATACATTTAACAAAACCATTATAAACCATTATACCCTTATTTCCCATTTTCAATATGTTGAGGGTATACAAATATATTCTAATACATGTGCATATATACTGAAATGTATATATAGAAATGTATAAAAGATACTTGTATTATATAATATATCGACAGCTTATTAACTTGTTTTGAGTTGTATGAAAGATCCAAGCTTATATTGAGTTGAGCGCATGTCTAATAATTTATTAGAGAATTGTAAATTGATTATGGTTTTATTAAGTTAACATGAATCCTTGCCACTGATGTTACTATTTATAGCAATATAGCTCATTTTGAATATTTGTATAGTTTAAGAAATTCAATACGAGTACTTGAGGTTAGTGGCAATTGCCATACATACAGACACTAGCTCGCATATAATACAGGTAGCTGTGATTGATTGCATTGGAACGAATGCACGTTCACCTTGCGAATTGCTGATCAGGTTAAAAGTGGAGAGGTGAAAGAGAGTGAAACGAGCGAGCAAGAGAGAGAGAGAGAGAGAGAGCGAGAGCGAGAGCGAGAGAGAGCGAGAGCGAGAGAGAGAGAGAGAGAGAGAGCGAGAGAGAGAGAGCGAGAGAGAGAGAGAGAGAGAGAGAGAGAAAGAGAGACAGAGACAGACAGAGAAAGAGAGTGGGCAAATCAGTATAATTTAAAAATATGGTAGCTACGAAGATATCAACGAAGAACGTTGCAGTCGGGAGTTACCCATTGCATAATACTTGGTCAAATGGTGTGATTTTAGTTGTAAAATTCTAGATTGATATGCGTATTTACGTAAGCTTGATATTTTGGTGACCCGCTTTTTATATGGGACTAAATATTTATATATATCACGTCTCAATTCTCGAGCTAGTATAGTATTAATATCAATCATTAAAATCTTGACAGCATTTTCTATGAGCTTATCTGAGGGCTTAGGCTTAAATAAACCCGGTATGTATGTATGTATATACTGATGCTGATAATCAATAAGGCTAGAAGATCGTATCCCAAATTTCATGTGTTCACGTAAGTAAACGCAGTGCCAGGCAGCTTAGAGTGCTGTGATACTGCTCCTATCTAATATGCATACATATACGATTGTGTGTATGCATGAATATTTCGAGAGCGACAGCTAGATATGTATGTAAATTTAAGTACGGATAATAATCAAAATAATGAACGCATTATAAAGTTCGAACGCGCTGCAGGGGATTGCACGAAACTAGTTTTTCTATGTATTTACTTTAATATTTATTTATTCTTCCTTTTTATTTATTTTTTATTCACTTATCACACATACGAACGCTTCTCGTCTCATACGCTTTCAACTCGATTTCAATGTGTGCATTTTTACAGCTTTTTATACCCTGAACCCATTGAAAATGGGAATTCAGGGTATAATGGTTTTGTGACGTATATACAGTGGCGAGTGCTTTCCGTCAGACTGGTAATGGTTTATTTTGCTTTCATTTGACCAAATAACCCTCTTCCAGTCGGGTCTAGACATAAATGAGTCCTTATTAAAATATATCTAATGAATCTAAATCCAAAAATTTGGATCGATTAGAGCATTTTTTTAATTTTTTACGGGCATTTTAACGTCAGCTTGGCCAACATGTATCCACACGTGCTCGCCACTGTATTTTTTTGAGCAGCCTAAAGAAATAAGTTGATCTAGCCCAATCCGTCTGTCCGTCGGTCCGTAGGAACGTCGGGATTTCGGGAACTACAAAAGCTAGAAAGCTTCACATGAATACTCGTATGTTAGTTACACAGTACGAATTTATTTTGTTCTTTTGATAACTCATCCCATTTCCAAATTGTCGATAAGAAATCGAAAATCCGTTTAAATTTTTTTAGGTTTTTTGGGCATAACTTCTACACCGTTTAAGCTAGAGATATCAAATTGATATATTCAGATTAGAGGTGCCAAACTATCGATGGCACTATCGTCACCATCGATGGTAGGGCACTATCGAGCTACTGAACTATCGATTGTTAAGTTGGACGATAGAAAATGTGAACGTTTTGTTGTTTTTAAACAAAAATCTTTCGCTATAATAAATAATTATAGTTTTCAAGTTTTAGCTTCTAAGTCTTTTAAAAGGCTTTTGTATTTTTAGCTTTTCCCTTAAAACGTAATTTTATCAAATGTAAGCAATGTTCCTTGAACTTATAAGCTCAATATTTTGGCAGAAGATACCCATAGCCTGTACTCTTACTCTTTTTTTCCAAATGTAAATCACTCACACTTGCGAAAATATATAGTTGTTTTTTTTTTTTATTGCGACTATCGATCACTATCGATGGTACTATCGACCACCATCAATGTTTGAAAAATCACTATCGTCCACAATCGATGGCGCCCACTATCGATAGTTTGGCACCTCTAATTTAGATAGATATTATGGAAACGCAGATTTTGTTTTTCTTACCTATTGAAAATGAGAAATCAGGGTACAATGGTTTTGATAAAAGTATGTAACAGGCAGAAGGAGGCGTGGCAGACCCCATAAGGTATATATATTCTTTATCAGGGTGTCGCCAAACGTTCATATAGCCATGTCCGTCCGTCCGTCCGTATGTATGGACACGTCGATTCCTTTTGTGTTAGATTCGCATATTAGACGCGCAGTACGAGTTTGTTTATAAAATTCGATAACTCCTTTATTTCCAAAGTTATCGATAAAACAATTATCGACAATCAGTAGTTAAATTATATCTCGTTCATCTTTAGAGTTAGATTCTCCAAGTATTCTATAGATACTAATTTAATACAATTTCGGTTTTTGTTACATTTTAGATTCCGGTCCTCAATTCCCTCCACACCCCCAAATGTGTAAAAAATAAATAAAAAACAAATACTAGAGACATACAGTTTGGTTTGGCATATAGATATTAATGTCATGACCATAATCTGACAGTTTGATTACGATTGTCCGTCTAGAAACAGAATCATTAATCAAATAAGTTCTCGCAGCAGAACCCAAGCGTAGATCAGCATTCTTGGTCTTGGAATATGATTTGTTCGAAGAAGCCCTCAGGGGATTTCGTAGTGGAGCAGGTTCGACTACAGCTTTTTACTTGTTTTTTAATAAATTTGTATATTTAGATAGATATTATGGATACGCAGATTTTGTAATGTTCAGATTTTGGATGCGACGCCATCTTCGCCCACAATATTCTGAAGATGGTCCATCTAGAAATGGAGTTATAAGCGTCCAAAGTTCAGTCCAACCTTAAGCCACGGCAGCAACTGCGCGATTTGCAGAGCGCGCGCTCATACGTTCGTAAAGAAGGAGAGCATTAGTTTTTTTTGCAAGGTTCAGGGTATCTCGTAGTCGAGCTGTCTCGACTAGAGCTTTCATACTTGTTTCCAGTTAGTATAAGACTCAAGGCCAAGGTCAAGTACTTAATAAATAGATAGACTTACTTGTGTATGTGTTTGTCACGACGTTTTTGCTGCTTGTCCAGACCGTTTGTTTTTTAGTTAGATATAGAGATACACCTGAATATATTTGGATTACAAGTTGCAAGCTTTAAATTTATTTTTGCAGTGCCATCGGAACATTGAAATGATCTGAAATTGAAAATGCAACTGACAGGTAGAAGAAAGCTTCAATAAGATAAGAAGAGATAGATTTTGTAATTTTCAGGTTTTGGATGCCATGCCCCCTCGCCCACACTTTGCAAAAAATGCATTTAAAATACTAGAGACGTGCAATTTTGCAAATAGATACATTTAGATGCTATTAATTAAAAGTATTCATAAAGAAAAGTTTCATAAAGATACTCCATCTAGGAATGGAGTTATAAGCGCCCAAATTATAGCCCAACCCACCCCAAGCAACTGCACGGTTAGCAGAGCGCGGTCTAATACGTGCGTAAAGAAGCAGAGTATCACTTTTTTTTTGCAGGGTTCACAATTTTTCTTAGTCGAGTCGTCTCGACTTGTTTAGATTCCGAGAGCTCTAACAGTATAGCGTGACTCTTTCTTGTCCAAGGTGGGAATTTTTCTTTGTATTTGCGTTCTGATGACAAGAATATGCTAAGAGCTGCAGCATATTTGATGATCATTTCAAGGCTTGATGGCTTTTTGATTGTGTGACTAAATCGAGGAGTCCTGTTTCTACCAGCATGTTTTTTATCGGAGTAGTACGGAAGGCACCTAATGATAGTCTGATGGAGGAATGGTAGGTATATTGCAAGACCGCCATAATCTTGGCGAGTATTATTGATTTAGTTATAAAGATGAGGTATTGCTTTTTAACTTTTTGCTACTTAAACATTTAATTATATTTAATCTATTATTTAATGAACAGCTTTGATATGCTCAATTGGAATGTATTTACTGTCGAATGTTAAACATAGAGTTTTGAGGTATTGTGTTTTTGGTATGCTTACATTATTTAATGTAATATCTATGTTAGTGCAATTATGTTGTCTACATATATGAAGCTGCGTGGATTTTTCCGCTGATCTTTTTAGACTCTCTTCCCAAAAAGGGAAAAAGAGTCTATTGAGTTTGTGCAATGCCCGTCTTGCTGTCCGTCCGTCTGTCCGTCTTTCCGTCCGTCCGTCCGTCCGTCCGTCCGTATGAACGTCGAGATTTCGGAAACTACAAAAGCTAGAGAGCTGAAATTTTAAATGAATACTCGTATGTTACTAACGCAGTCCGTATGAACGCAATTTTGAATATATACATATACATATATACTCATATATGCTCCCGAATTATAAGGTGTAAAAATTTTCCCGAGCCACCCACTAGGGACGTGGCAAATCGGGTTGCCAACCCAAGATCAATAAGCTATAGTAGATATATCTACGCCCACAGGGGGCGTGGCAAACCGCAAAAGTTTATATCTCATACAGTTTTAGAGCTAGAAGCTTCAAAATTGGATGGTTCAGTTACTAATGGCCTCCTCTATCGATGACCCAAAAACAAAATTTCAGCTTTTTTGGGGGCGTGGCATATTGAAAAATACCCTGTAATTTTTGCATTTTTGGAATGTAAGCAACCAAATTCTGCAGTCATGTTAGCCTCTGCTCTTTCTAAGAACTGGCAAAAAATTATGCGTCTACGCCCACTGGGGTCGTGGCAAATCGGCAATGAAGTTTGCTGTGGCCAACTGCATAATTCATGCATACAAACAGCTTAGTAGTAATTGCTAAGATGGCAGAAAGCATTTTAATAAAAACAAGTAAGACGGCTCTAGTCGAGACAGCTCGACTACGAGATACCCTAAACCCTGCAAAAAAAAGTGATGAACGATCTTCATGAAATTTGCAGAGTAGATTAAGAGCATCTAAATCTATCTATGTGCAAAATTGCAAGTCTCTAGTATTTTAAATGCGTTTTTTCAAATTGGTGGCGAAGGGGGTGTGACATTCAAAATCTGAAAATTGCATTATCTTTTCGCCAAAAAAACAGGACAGTTGACACCAAAAAGAGGACAAAAAAGGGACAAAATATTTTTGAAAAGGTCAAAAAAAGCGGATAACAGTTTTTTCTATTTCTAAAGTAGAATTTTATTTTAATTTTCGTTTAAAAGGTATAGCACCTCATCAAAATTTGTATTTTCGTTGCTATATGTATTATTTGTGCCAATTTGGTGTACACAATTTCCGGTACCTTGTAGTTTTGGCAATATTTGCCGTTTCGATGTAGTCCAAACCTAATCCAAAGATATTATATTTAATTGTATGTAATCGTTAACTAGTAAAAGCAACCTAATTGCCAGGTCCGAAAAGTGTTTGTTTCCTGCTGAGTCTGTGTGATTCTGAACTTCAGTCCAGAAATATATGATACTTTCTTTATCTCTCCATTTTATAAGTTTTTTATTTAAACTGCACTTGCAGTATTTGCAAAATGCCTTATCAATATTATTGGGAACGTGGCTAATCCATTTTTTTAATGGGTCGTTTAACCGCGACACCCTAATTTCAGTTTGTAAATTTTCTTGACATTTTGTTAAACTTTTGAAATCTTTAATGATCGATCGATAAATATATTTTCGATTACAGGGCTACATCGTTTGAAACAGGGATACATCGTAAAATATGTTGCAATAAAGCAATATTAAAGCGATGACATCGATTTATTTGAAAAATTTTATAAACAACCTTTAACAATTAAAAAAGGATGAAAAAAGGCCAAAATAAAATAAAAAAGGCATTTTTTCCGGACAGGGGCTGTTTCTGAATTTTTGCGGCAGTTGTATTTTCAAAAAGGACAGATCTGTCCGGAAAAAGGCCAAGTTGGCAACACTGATCTCAACAAACAAATTTGACAAAACAAATACAAAAATGTAAACAAATTTTCGATATTTCAATATTTTGGAAATGGGATGAGTTACCGAAAAAACAAAATAAACTCGAACTGCATAACTAACATATGAGTATTCATGTGAAACTTTCTAGCTTTTGTAGTTTCCAAAATCTCGACGTTCCTACGGACAGACGGACAGGGCTAGATCAACTTATTTTTTTATGCTGATCAAGAATATATATACTTTATGGGGTCTGCGACGTCTCCTTATGCCTGTTACATACATTTTCACAAAACCATTATACCCAGTGGGTTCAGGGTATAATAAAAAAATATTAATGAATTTAATAAACAAAAAGTTTCCAGCGGGATTCGAACCCAGGTCTTTTGAAAATAACATGTAATCGTTAGCTAAACCTAAATAAGTTCACTGCTACAAACTCACAATCACTAACCATACAACACATAGACTAGACTACTAGAACAAACTTTTTTCACGAACCAGATTTTGATTTCGCGTCCTAATCATCTTCGTATTTGCTCGGCTCTGTCATTTGCTGCTCGGGCAGCGAAAATATCATAGTTGATATTCAGTTCGCTGCCAGCGCTCGAACGAAATGATTCTATTCTCATATGAAGCAACACTGTGTGCTATTCTTTCTTTATTCACTCTCTCACTCACTCTCTCTATGCCTCTCATATATATACATATGTATGCAGGCACAAGCCAGCAGCGCACAAAAATTGAAATTTGTCCGCGAGTTGCGATTCACAACGATCCCGTCTGCCATTCTTAGTAAGAGTATGCCGAACTCTTAAACGGCTTTGCCATGCTCATGCAAAATTTTAGTGTTTTCGTGATTATTTTTGGGAAGGGTATGAAAGCGCTGATGTGCATAAGCATTACTTTTTAGCGATGAGCATGCACACACATATTTACTGCGTCTTGCTACGTGTATGAGCATTTATGTGACTGTCTGCGAAACTTTTGCTGCCTGTAGCAATTGCAGGGACCAACATTTGCAGTTTGTTCTCTTTGCTTATGTTGTTCTTGTAGACCTCGGCCTTAGAATTGTGGGAAGGGTCTTAGATTTGTTCGACCTTGTAGACTGTCAAATCTACTTCCCCAATGCATATGGCATTTATGGTCATATGCATATATGTATATGCATTCATTCTTATACATGTTTAATAAATAACAAGTAAGAACGTTGCAGTTAGGCGAAACTAACTGCGATATACTCTGTTCCCATAGGTGCATTTTATTTATTTAATAAACATTTAATTAACGAAATATTTCGGCAATTAGCAAACGTACATGGCAAGCAACAAACGTTTTTCCTACACATACATACAGATTTTCACATGTATAGTGTGTACAGTATACGCACAATTTTCTATGTATACATACAAAAGTTTGGATGCCAGAATATTCTAAGAATTGTGACTGAATTGGGAATTTTCCGATGGTTACTTTAGTTTTGTCAAAAGGCGCTCTAGCAATGCCTTATTTGGTTTTAGTTAACAAAACCCAGGCCAGGGCAGTGGCGCTGATGGTAAGCGCTATGCAAGCTGTATTTAGGTGCGTGGGTTCGAATCCCGCAGAAAACATTTTTTCAAAAATTATTTATTTTTTATTTTTTTTTTTATATTTGTATATTTATTATAAAATGCTTGCTGCCAATTTATAATCATTTATAAACATACGCATCTGAATTGTGCATTTAAGCAAAAACTAAAAGTGCTTTATGCTCTCCGATTTGCCACGCTGTGTGGCAAGCAGTTTTTCTATGCATGCATATATGTATGTATGTATGTGTACGTGTATACACATCCAAGTGCGTATACATATTGCAAGAAGTGATCAGCTGGTCAGCTGTTATATGCATGAATTATGCAGTTGGCCACAACAAACTTCTTTGCCGATTTGCCACGCCCCCAGTGGGCGTAGACGCATAATTTTTTACCAGTTCTTAGAAGGACCGAGGCTAACATGACTGCAAAGTTTGGTTGCTTACATTCCAAAAATGCGAAAATTACAGGGTATTTTTCGATATGCCACGCCCCCAAAGAGGCTAAAAAATGATTTTTGGGGCATCGATAGAGGAGAACATTAGTAACTCAACCATCCAATTTTCAAGCTTCTAGCTCTAAAACTGTAGGAGATATAAACTTTTGCGGTCTGCCACGCCCCCCGTGGGCGTAGATATATCCACCATAGCTAATTAGTCTTGGGTTGTCAACCCGAGTATACATGCAAAATTTCAAGTCTCTAGTATCAATAGTGTTCAAAATATAGCACAATTTGAAAAATCACTATATATTCAGGTCCGATTTGCCACGCCCCCAATGGGCGTAGACATACAACTTTTTGATCGATCTTCTTAGAATCATAACATTAACTCACATGCAAAATTTCAGCGTTCTAGCTTTAACGGTGTAGAAGATACGTATTTCCCGATTTGCCACGCCCCCAATGGGCGTAGATATATCCGCCATAGCTTTTTGAACATGGGTTGTCACCCCGAGTACACATTTCAAATTGCAACTCTCTAGCTCATCATCTAGTATGATAACTTGACTATGGGCGGAAGAGTTTTCCGATTTGCCACGCCCCTAGTGGGCGGATCGGGAAAATTTTAACACTTTATAATTCGGGAACATATGTATAAAATTTCAAGTCTCTAGCTCTAATAGCGCCGAAAAATATTGCGTTCATACGGACAGACGGACGGACAGCAAGACGGACATTGCACAAACCCAATATACTCTTTTTCCCTTTTTAAGGGAACATAGTATAAAAACAAGTAAGAAGGCTCTAGTCGAGACGGCTCGACTACGAGATACCCTGAACCCTGCAAAAAAAAAAGTGATACTCTTCTTCTTTACGCACTTATTAGCGCGCGCTCTGCTAACTGCGCAGTTGCTGCTGTGGCTTGGGGGTGGGTTGGGCTGAACTTTGGACGCTTATAACTCCATTTCTAGATGCATGATCTTCATGAAATTTTAAAAGTAGATTTAGAGTATCTATATCTAACTATTTGCCTAATTGCAAGTCTCTAGTATTTTAAATGCGTTTTTTGCAAATTGTTGGCGAGGGGGGCGTGGCATCACAAATCTGAAAACTACAAAATCTGTGTATCCATAATATCTATCTAAATATATAAAGTTAAAGTCTCTAGGTGAAACGGTGTAGTAGTTATACACAAAAAACCTAAAAAATGGAAACGAATTTTCGATTTTTTATCGATAATTTGGAAATGGGACGAGTTATCGAAAAAACAAAATAAACTCGTATTGCGTAGGTAACATACGAGTGTTAATGTGAAAAATCAGCTCTCTAGCTTTTGTAGTTTCCGAAATCTCGACGCTCATACGGACGGACGGACGGACGGACGGACGGACGGACAGACGGACGGACAGACGGACGGACAGACGGACAGGGCTAGATCAACTTATTTTTCGATGCTGATCAAGAATATATATACTTTATGGGGTCTGCGACGTCTCCTTCTGCCTGTTACATACATTTTCACAAAACCATTATACCCTGAATTCCCATTTTCAATGGGTTCAGGGTATAATTACTATAATTAATTTAGTAACAAACCATTTTTGAACGGGTTATAAACGATTTAAGTGGATCTGGAAATTCATATGTATTGACAAATAGAATATACCATGTACTCATTATTGCCAAAATGAATGCTGCAAGCACAATGAGCAAAGGCTCATTTGACAGTCACTCTACAATTCAAAATATACAAAATAGACAAACTACTGAATAGCGCAGGTAGCAAGAGAACAAACTGCAAGTGTTGGGCCCTGCAATTGCTACAGGCAGCAAAAGTTTCGCACACAGTCACATAACTGCTTATACATGTAACAAGACGCAGTAAATGTGTGTGTGCATGCTCATCGCGAAAAAGTAATGCTTATGCACATCAGCGCTTTCATACCCTTCCCAAAAATAATCACGAAAACACTAAAATTTTGCATGAGCATGGCAAAGCCGTTTAAGAGTTCGGCATACTCTTACTAAGAATGGCAGACGGGATCGTCGCGAATTGCCACTCGCGAACAAATTTGAATTTTTGTAGGCAACTGGCTTGTGCTCGCACAGAGTGTGATAGAGACAGAAAAAAGAGAGAGGGGGAGTAAAGAATAATAGCACACAGAATATGCTCATATGAAAATGCGACCATCCTAGTCGACCGCTGGCAGCGCAATGAATTTGTCGTTTCAAATTTTGACTGCCCGAGCGCGAATTGCCAAAACCGAACAAATACGAAGTTGTGCGGCGTTTCGCTCATATTTTTGTGCGTGAAAAAAGTTTGTTCTAGTTGTCCAGTCTATGTGTTGTATGGTTAGTGGCTAAACTTAAATAAGTTCACTGCTACAAACTCACAATTCAATCGAAATTGTTAGAATACTATAGCATGCAGCATTTGTAAGTAAGCATAGAAAATCGATTGTTGCTTGCCATTTTCGTTCTCTGATTGCCGAAATATTTTTTTTATTGAATGTTTATTAAATAAATAAACGACACCTACGAGAACAGAGTCTTTCGCAGTTAGTTGCGCCTAACTGCAACGTTTTTACTTGTTGTTCTTGTGATATTGCACCAGTGGTGAAATTTAGAAAATAAATTATTTATTTGGATGTTATAGCCGGGGCTTGGATTTAAAAAGAAGCAAAGGTCGTCTGCGTACATACTCTGTTTGAAAAATGAATTTTGGTTTATCAAGTAATTTAATTTATTAAAAGTAATGAGAACAAGTAAGAAAGTTGTAGTCGAGACTGCTCGACTATGAAAACTTTATTGATCAATAATTCTGTTTCTAGTCGGACAATCGTATTCATTCGTTTTCTTCAGATTATGAATATGATATTCAAAAATGCATTTTTTACACATT
This sequence comes from Drosophila borborema, assembly GCA_030914335.1. Classification (NCBI taxonomy): domain Eukaryota; kingdom Metazoa; phylum Arthropoda; class Insecta; order Diptera; family Drosophilidae; genus Drosophila; species Drosophila borborema. The sequence goes on along the minus strand of JAUESP010000155.1, from coordinate 80,760 downwards.
TGGGGGTGTGTGGGCGAATTGGGGACCGGAATCCAAAATCTGACAAAACCCGAAATCGTAATAAGTTGGTATCTATATATACACAGAAGATTTGGAGACTCTAATTTTAGAGATGAACGAGATAAAATTTTATAACTGGTTCCCGATCAAGTTTTTTATCGATAACTTTGGAAATATACGAGTTATCGAATTTCTGAAACAAGCTCGTAATGCGCGTGTAATATACGAGTCTATCACAAATATGAACACAATAATGAACTCTCTAGCTCTTATATCTTCGGAAATCGACGCGTTCATACATACGGATGCGTCTGTCTGTCCGTCCGTATGAACGTCGAGATTTCGGATTCCCCCCACACACCCAAATGTGTAAAAAATGCATTTCAAATACTAGAGACATGCAGTTTGGTTTGGCATATATGTAGATATGAACATCATATTCATAATCTGAAGAGATCAATACGATTGTCCGTCTGGTAACAGAATTATAAATCAATAAAGTTTTTGCAGCAAAACCCATGTGGCGCAGCGAGACAGCAAGCCGCCTGCATTGCTTTTACACATACATGCTTACAAGCGTTGATCATCGTGTGTGTGCTCGTGCTTTTGCATGTATAGTTTCTCAAGCGTGGAGAATCGAAACGAAGCATTCTTGGAATATGATTCGTTTGAAGAAGGACTAAGGGGATTTCGTAGTCGAGCAGTCTCGACTACAGCTTTCTTACTTGTTTTTTAATATGTTTTTGTATGTGGTAGAGGTGCTAAACTATCGATGGCACTATCGTCACAATCGATGGTAGGGCACTATCGAGCTACTGAACTATCGATGATTCAAACTATCAAAGATGGACGATAATATCGATGGTATCAAAAGAGCGATTTACACATCACCAAGCAAATATTTGCGCTTTTTATTTTTGGCGTCGCTTGTGTACATATATTAAAAAGTGTAAAGTTGTATAGTGTGTAAATTACAATTCGTACAAATATATAAATGGATCGCATTCTAAAACGAGGTAATACATTTTTCAAATAATTAGTAAGAATGCTTAGAACACTTGTGTCTAATTTTAAGACGCAGTTCTGCAGCAAGTTGCGATTGCAACAGCACCGACAGCGAAAAAAATTTTGTGTTGGAGAAGCCTGCAAAAAAAAAAAAAAATTAAAATTTCGGATGTATGGAGTTATTTTAAAAGATCTGATGATAAGAAATTTGCCAGATGCCTTAGTTGTGTTAGATGTTTAAATATTTATGCATCCCCGCAACGTCTGTGGAGTCGGAAAGAGCTTTCAACAAGGCGGGACAAATTGTTTCTGATAGGCGAACACGGCTTAAAGAAGAAAATGTGAACGTTTTGCTATTTTTAAACAAAAATCTTTCGCTATAATATAAAATTAATGTTATAAAATAAAATATATAGTTTTAAAGTGTCGCTTTTGAATTAAAATTCAAATGATTTGTAATTCCTTACAAATTTCAATGATTTTCAATCACTGTTTTCTTATTGCGGCTATCAACCACTATCGATGGTACTATCGACCACAATCGATGTTTGAAAAATTTCTATCGTCCACAATCGATGGCGCCCACCATCGATAGTTTGGCACGTCTAGTATGTGGAGATTGGGTTTTTAGTGTCGGTGGCTGACATATTAATGAATTTGAGATTGGGTAAATTAGGAGTTGGGGGTTGGAAAGCTTCTGACAGTGGTTTAGGCTTTTTAGTCCATTGAAAATGGGAAATCAGGTTATAATGGTTTTGTTAAATGTATGTAACAGGCAGAAGGAGGCGTGGCAGACCCCATAAAGTATGCATGTTCTTGATTAGGGTGACGAGAAAAGTTAATATAGCCACGTCCGTTTGTCCGTCTGTCTGTTTGAACGCGTCGATTTCCAAAGATACAAGAGCGAAGAGAATATACAAGAGCTATGTCCGTATATTGCACGCGCAGCACGAGTTTGTTTCAGAAATTTGATAACTTGTATACTTCCAGAGTTATCGATATACGAATATATCGAGAATCTGTTATTGTTCAAGCATGAACATGCCACAAAAATAAATATATTAAAAATAGGCAATAGTCGATAACCTGTGCGATATGTGAAGCCAAGTAATAAACATGTCATCCCTTAGCTGCAGCGACAAACGCAGCGAGTAATAAAAGTGTAACGCGAGACGTGAGAACGGCTTAGCGATCGAAAAGGGACACTTGACAAACATCTGTGCACTTGTGTGCATGCAATCAATTATAGCCTTCCAGTGCCTGGAAGTATTTTTAAGGTATATAAGCACTAGGATTTTAAGACATAAACAGTTCAATTTTTGAATTCGCCAAATGTGGAGTTGTTTTCATTTAACTCTCTAACATTTTGGTCCTTCGACGTTCTCTGTTGTCTTCCCCCACCAGTGGTAAGAGACATAGAGAAGGAACCAGCGTCTTCGTGTTGTGAGTCATTACAAAAACATCAGCAGAAGACAAAAACATTTTGTTACATTGCTCTGTTCTTCCCCACCAGAGGTAAGAGACAAAGTATATATACAAAATAGTGCTCAAATTTAAAAAAAGAAAATTTGTAGTGCGAGTAAGTCCGTATGCCAAAAACAAAAAGGGAACGGACAACTTTAATAAGTCCAAAAAGGACAAAAAAAAAAAAAAAATATTTTGTTTTAAATACTAGTGACACCGAAAAAAAGCGGACAAAAAAAACCCAGGAACCATCGGGAAGACAACGGGATTCCGAACAGTCACGCAGAGCCCCACTTCAGAGAAGACTGGAACAACAGGAGGATTTCTAAAAAGATTCAGATAAGTCGTAATTTAATTTTATTTACGAATAAGATAAAAAAAAAGATTGTGTCAGAAAAATTTATAACACTTTAAAAAAAAACAATTGGACTTAGTGTCCAGATTGCTGAAATTAGACTCATCAGAGGAGATAAGGCCTAGCGACATTCTAGAAGAGCTAGGCAGGATACAAAATGAGCTAGAGAACAATACAATATTGTTAAGAGTGGGGGTAATAGACCACCCATATTTTTACAATAAGGAATTTAAAAAGTGGTAAAAACCATAAAGGATACAAAATCAGAAATTTTTAATAGTGGAAAACAGATAAAAGAAGAGATTAGGCAGAAAGGAACAGTTACAGTTCATGAGGAGGCAGAATTCGAAAACAAAGTCGACCATAAAAGCAAAAATTTAATAGAAACAAATGAGGATATTGCAGAAGCAAATGTAAAGGCTTTTTAAATTCGAAAAAAAAGATTGCATTCTTACGGAATAGAATTTGAAAACGAATTCAGTAGCTACAACCCAAATATGAATCAAACATACCGTTTGAAGAAGGGGTAATCGAGCTAGAGTTCAATATTCAAAATACCATCAGCGCATTAGACGCAGTTCAACCCACTATCCAAGAAAGGGGGGCTAACCTCCTTGGACCACCGAAATTGCAAGCCCCAATATTTTTTGGTGATGCTAAAGATTGGGACTTATTCACTCAGCTATTTAGCTACCTTATCGACCAAAAACAGGTCCAAACTTCTTCCATAAAATTCAACTACTTAAAATCCTCATTACGAGGAGAAGCAAAGAGCATGGTTGCTCACTTATATACTGTAGCTTGCGAGTTATTAACCAAAAGATACGGAAATAAAAGAAACATTTTTTCGGAACAATTTAACCGAATAATAGAACTCCCAAATTTATATATTGACTCATCCCAAAGTATAACCAATTTCATCCACACAATTAATGAGTCAATACACATAATTAAAATTAAAGCTCAACTCTCAAACGAAGTTGGTAAAATGTTTGCACATTTAATACTAAGAAAACGTAGTAAAAGGCACTTAAATTATATGAAAGCCAAATAAAACAAGTAAGAACGTTGCAGTTAGGCGCAACTAACTGCGAAATACTTTGTTCCTATAGGTGCATTTTATTTATTTAATAAACATTTAATTAACGAAATATTTCGGCAATTAAAAAACGTACATGGCAAGCAACAACGTTTTTCCTACACATACATACAGATTTTCACATGAATAGTGTGTACAGTATACGCACAATTTTCTATGTATGCATACAAAAGTTTGGATGCCAGAATATTCTAAGAATTGTGACTGAATTGGGCATTTTTCGATCGTTACTTTAGTTTTGTCAAAAGGCGCTCTAGCAATGCCTTATTTGGTTTTAGTTGACAAAACCCAGGTCAGGGCAGTGGCGCTGGTGGTAAGCGCTATGCAAGCTATACTTAGGTGCGTGGGTTCGAATCCCACAGAAAACTTTTTTTCAAAAATTATTTATTTATTTTTTTTATTATTATATTTGTAACTTTATTATAAAATGCTTGCTGCCAATTGATAATAATTTATAAACATACGCATCTGAATTGTGCATTTAAGCAAAAACTAAAAGTGCTTTATGCTCTCCGATTTGCCACGCTGTGTGGCAAGCAGTTTTTCTATGCATGCATATATGTATGTATGTATGTGTACGTGTATACACATCCAAGTGTGTATACATATTGCAAGAATTGCGATTGTATTATTTTGTTTTGTCACAAGCTGCTGATAAGCTGACCAGCTGTGAATTTATTTAGGTTTATCCAACGATTACATGTTGTTTTCAAAATACCTAGGTTCGAATCCCGCTGGAAACTTTTTATTTATTAATCGAAAACTTATAAATTTTATTTTTTAAATTCATTAATATTTATATATTTATGTTAAAATGCTTTTTGCCATCTGAGCAATTGCTACTAAGCTATTATATGCATGATTATGCAGTTGGCCACAACAAAGTTCTTTGCCGATTTGCCACGCCCCCAGTGGCCGTAGATGCATAAGTTCTTAGAAAGGGCTGAGGCTAACATGCCTGCAAAATTTGGTTGCTTACATTCCAAAAATGCGAAAATTACAGGGTATTTTTCGATATGCCACGCCCCCAAAAAGGCTGAAAAATCATTTTTGGGTCATCGATAGAGGAGGACATTAGTAACTGAACCATCCATATTTCATAATTTCATATTTCAAGCTTATATCTCTAAAACTGTAGGAGATATACACTTTTGCGGTTTGCCACGCCCCCTAAGGGCGCAGACATATCCGCCATAGCTTTTTGAACTTGGGTTGTCACGCCGAGTATACATTCCAAATTGCAACTCTCTAACTCATCATATAGTATGATAACTTAACTATGGGCGGAAAAGTTTTCCGATTTGCCACGCTCTAGTGGGCGGATCGGGAAAATTTTAACACTTTATAATTCGGGAACATATATGAGTATATGTTTCAAATTTCAAGTCTCTTGCTCTAATAGCGCCGAAAAATATTGCGTTCATACTTTTTTTCCCTTTGGGAAGAAAGTATAACAAGCAAGGAGAACTATATTGATTTAAGAGCATTGATAGATAGTGGGTCTCAACGATTATATCTGAGGAGGCCGCACAGTTGTTAAATTTACCCCGAATCAGAAATGAGACAGAAATAAGTGGAATATCAGCAGAACACTTGTAGGTGGAAATACAAAATAAAACTTGATATAAAAAATAAATAAAAAAAAAGAGCAAATCAAGGTTGCCATAATATTATCAAAATTAATGAAGGGCCTACCTGTAAATAAAGTAAATGTAGATACAGCTAAATGGCACAGTTACAGTTTGGCTGATTCCCAATTTAATAAACCAGGTCGAGTAGACGTGATAATAGGAGCAGACTTATATGCACAAGTACTAAAAAAAGGAATAATAAAAAATAGATTACTCGGGCAGAATACAAAATTTGGATGGATTGTATCAGGTTGTAAAAAATTTAAAGGTAAATCAATGATAGTAGCAACAAATGAAGCAAAAAGAAGCAGATTAACCAAAAGAAGCAAAAAAAAAAAAAAAAAAAGCAAAAAGAAACAAAATGAAGAAAAAAGAAAGACATGGCTAATTCAGAAGCCGGGCAATAGAGCAAATAAAGGATCAAAATTGTCATCCACTTAGATGGCCACTACGAATAACAAAAGAAGTTCACAAAGGCCAAGATAATAAATTTAGAGTCGTAAAAATTAAATCACAAGAAGGGTCAGTTACACGACCGATCAACAAAATTAACAAAACTAACTGCGAAAGACTCTGTTCTCGTAGGTGTCGTTTATTTATTTAATAAAAATTTAATAAACAAAATATTTCGGAAATCAGAGAACGAAAATGGCAAGCAACAATCGATTTTCTATGCTTACTTACAAATGCTGCATGCTATAGTATTCTAACAATTTCGATTGAATTGTGAGTTTGTAGCAGTGAACTTATTTAAGTTTAGCCACTAACCATACAACACATAGACTGGACAACTAGAACAAACTTTTTTCACGCACAAAAATATGAGCGAAACGCCGCACAACTTCGTATTTGTTCGGTTTTGGCAATTCGCGCTCGGGCAGTCAAAATTTGAAACGACAAATTCATTGCGCTGCCAGCGGTCGACTAGGATGGTCGCATTTTCATATGAGCATATTCTGTGTGCTATTATTCTTTACTCCCCCTCTCTCTTTTTTCTGTCTCTATCACACTCTGTGCGAGCACAAGCCAGTTGCCTACAAAAATTCAAATTTGTTCGCGAGTGGCAATTCGCGAAGATCCCGTCTGCCATTCTTAGTAAGAGTATGCCGAACTCTTAAACGGCTATGCCATGCCCATGCAAAATTTTTGTGTTTTCGTAATGATTTTTGGGAAGGGTATGAAAGCGCTGATGTGCATAAGCATTACTTTTTCGCGATGAGCATGCACACACACATTTACTGTGTCTTGATACATGTATGAGCAGTTATGTGACTGTGTGCGAAACTTTTGCTGCCTGTAGCAATTGCAGGGCCCAACACTTGCAGTTTGTTATTCTTGTGGACCTCGGCCTTAGAATTGTGGGAACGGTCTTCGATTTGTTCGGCCTTGTAGACTGCCAAATCTACTTCCCCCATGCATATCGCATGTATGTTTATATGCATACATATGCATTTCTTTTTATACATGTTTAATAAATAAAAATTACTATAACTAATTTAGTAACAAAGCCCACAAAACATTTTTGAACGGATTATAAACGATTTAAGTGAATATGGAAATTAATATGTATTGACAATATCAGAATACACTATGTACTTATTATTGCCAAAATGACTGCTACAAGTCGTAGAGGCTCATTTGACAGTCACTCTACAATTCAAACCATACAAAATAGACAAACTACTGAATCGCGCAGGTAGCAAGAGAACAAACTGCAAGTGTTGGTCCCTGCAATTGCTACAGACAGGAAAAGTTTCGCACACAGTCACATAACTGCTCATACATGTAACAAGACGCAGTAAATGTGTGTGTGCATGCTCATCGCGAAAAAGTAATGCTTTTGCACATCGGCGCTTTCATACCCTTCCCAAAAATAATCACGAAAACACTAAAATTTTGCATGAGCATGGCAAAGCCGTTTAAGAGTTCGGCATACTCTTACTAAGAATGGCAGACGGGATCGTTGTGAATCGCAACTCGCGGACAAATTTCAATTTTTGTGCGCTGCTGGCTTGTGCCTGCATACATATGTATATATATGAGAGGCATAGAGAGAGTGAGTGAGAGAGTGAATAAAGAAAGAATAGCACACAGTGTTGCTTCATATGAAAATAGAATCATTTCGTTCGAGCGCTGGCAGCGAACTGAATATCAACTATGATATTTTCGCTGCCCGAGCAGCAAATGACAGAGCCGAGCAAATACGAAGATGATTAGGACGCGAAATCAAAATCTGGTTCGTGAAAAAAGTTTGTTCTAGTTGTCTAGTCTATGTGTTGTATGGTTAGTGGTTTAGCTAACGATTCCCGCTGGAAATTTTTTGTTTATTAATCGAAAACTTATAAAATTTTTTTAAAATTCATTAATATTTTTTTATTTATATTAAAATGCTTTCTGCCATCTTAGCAATTACTACTAAGCTGTTTGTATTCATGAATTATGCAGTTGTCCACAACAAACTTCATTGCCGATTTGCAACGCCGCCAGTGGGCGTAGACGCATAATTTTTGGCCAGTTCTTAGAAAGAGGCGAGGCTAACATAACTGCAAACTGCAACTGCAACTGCAACTGCAATTGCTTACACTCCCAAAATGCGAAAATTACAGGGTATTTATCAATATGCCACGACCCCAAAAAGGCTGAAAAATTATTTTTGGGTCATCGATAGAGGAGGCCATTAGTAACTGAACCATCCAATTTTGAAGCTTCTAGCTCTAAAACTGTAGGATATATAAACTTTTGCGGTTTGCCATGCCCCCTGTGGGACGGACTGTCTTGTTCAAACCGAATTTTGCAACTAATTACTTAAATCAATTCTATCCCTAGCTAAGCTGTGGTTCAGTCGACGGCGTTGGCAGAAACGTCGCTTTTGGTGTTATTGAACCGTTGTGCAATTCTTCTTGGAATTGCTGAAGCTCAGGTTGGCGTGTGCAGGAAGTCCACTAGACGCGATGTCAGCAGATTGGGCTTATTGGTCTGATTATGTCGTGACGCGGTGTCAGCAGATTGGGGTTATTGGTCTGATTATGTCGTATTTGTGTTGCAACAATTTCCGTTGGATATTGTTACAATGCAGAATATTTTCGTCGTTAACTCTTCCCCCTCTAATTTGCACTTGCCCTCAAGTGCTCATTAAAAGAAATGAATGTCGTTGAACTGTATGTTTTCTATTGTTCGTCTTGTGTGTTTGTCTCGAGATTGTTGAAAGTCCGGTTGCCAATCGAAATGGATTCATTGACGAAACGAATGACATACGTGCCGTTTAACCAGGTGCTTGCCCTTGTCGATGTCACCATTCCGTTAAAGTTGTTGAGGATCAATAGGCCGTTGGCTAGTTCTTCGATGGGTTCCACATGCTCGGCGTTACTGAACTCACACAGCGTTTTTTCTCCATTGAGGAGCCTAGGCAAACATGTACAATTGCTAATATTGACAATGTTATTTTTAGAACAGATCTCAATGTTATTATAATTTTTACCATCTTTTAGGATTCCATACATTACATTTTTGTGAGACAATATTTCTTTGTATTCTATGTTTATGATAACATTTTTTCTTATGACAGGTTTCACAATTAGGTTTTCATATTCAGTTTGTTCTATGTTAGGTATTTTTATTACATAAAATAAAGTAGTCGTATTGTGAAATATGGCCACGTCTGAATATTCTAGCATCTCTTCTACAGACAATGAAGGCATTCCTCCAGCTTTGAATATTCTCTCTATTTTATTTACTTCTGCTTCTTTTAATAGGAATGAGTTTACTACGTTAACTTATGCCCATTGTATGGCATATTTTATATTGGTAACTTCCTCCTTAATCAGTCTGACTTGGTTCTGTAAACTTTCTGCTATTTCATGTATGAATCTATCGTCTTTTCTGATGTTGTTTGTAAGGGTATTGGTTATTGTAGTTAGTTTATTTAATCTCTGTTCTAGCTGTGAATTTATTATTATCTATAACTTTATTTATATGTTCTTCTATTTGAACGAAGTCATCATGATCTGGGTTGCCTGCTACATACTTCCATGCAGTGCCTAGCACTTTTGAGGGTCTTTTGTTAACGTGATATTCTATGGTACGTAAAGTCAAGTGAGTTTGGTTAATTTCGTGACGTAAGGTGTGGTATAGGCTGCTAAATTTGAAATCTTTTTCTGTGTGAAACTCTTATTTGCTCTGAGGCTTCTCTAATTTTGTTCAAATTGATGATGTGAATGATTCTTGTTGTTCTTGTTTGTATTTTGCCTAGTCCATCGTGGATCGTAATGGTTTGTGCTTCTGTATGGTTCGTTATGTCCATAGTCGGTTCAATAGGTTGTGCCATCATCACCAGTATGACGAGTGGTCTATAAGTGTCAAACGTTCTTTATATTACTCTTATGTACGATTAAAATTTGTGGATGCTAGTACGGTTGTATTCCTGTCCTCTTTAACTATTGCTTTCTTATATCTAGGTGAAAGTTTAGTACCTAGTCTTGTAATTATTTTAATGTAAATTTCTTGTCCAGGTGTGTAAGTTCGTATGTCGTTTTGTGTCTTGTTATGGTTGTGCATGTCTGTCGTCTGTTTTTGTTTAAGTCTGTCTATATTATCTTTCCTAGCCTTTTCGTACTGTTCTGGGTCTGTCGTTACGTTTCTACCAAAAATACGTCAAGTGGTCGTTTATTAGTTGTCGAGTGTATAGTGTAGTTATAGTCGTATATGGATTTGTTGAGAAGTTCTTCAAAAGTTCTGTATTCGTGTTTCCGTCTATTGCATCTCATAATCTCTGACAGTGTCGAATAAAGGTTAATGAATCTGAATTTAGGGACTTCTCATTATTGATGACTACTGCCTTTGGTACACCATAATAAAAGAGAATATCATGAAGAGGTTTTTTTACGTCTTCTATTGCCTTGGATTTGATTATTCGTCCTTGAGCTAGTTTCAAGAATTTGTCTATTGCTGTGAGTACTAAGTTCTTTTGTGTTGTGTATATATCGATGTGTATGACTTGTCCTGGGTATTCTGGTATTGGGGTTTCTTTTAATTTGGGATTAGTCGGATGTTTGTCATATTTTTCTTCCTTGCAAACTTGACACTGTTTGACAAGATCTGCTATTGTTTATTTCATTTTGGGAAAATAATAAAATTCTATCATTTGGTTTTTATTCTCAAGTGCGTTTCTATGTGCTCTATTATGGGTGGCCAAGATTTTTTCGTCTCGTTCGGTTTCGTTGGTCAGATCTTTAACCTGTGATTGTGAGAACCTAATTTTATAGTTTTTGAAGTGTGTCGGGTATATGTTTTGGATTTGGCTCATAACATCTTCTGAGGTTAATATGCCGTTGATAATAGAAGGGTTGAGACCAGCTTTTAATATTTGTATGAGGTCATTTGTTGAATAGCTTGGTCGGGTTATTATATGCCTGTGGAAAGTTGGGAATGGAATATAGAATCTGTAATCTGCTTTGTCGGCCTTTTCTAGAAATATCTGGTTTTTGAATACGTTTATGGGTGCTTCAATACTTGGTATTAGGATATGGCTTGAACTGTCTGCACTGTGTTGGGTGGAGGCTACTGACCTGATATTGTTTATGGCAGGAATTCGAGATAGCGCATCGGCTACAATATTGTCTCTTCCTGGCTTGTAGACTAATTTATATTCGAATTCTTCTAAGTATGCTTTCCATCTTTTTATTCTAGCGTTTCCGTTCCAACTACTTAACGAATGAGTTAATGGCTGGTGGTCTGTGTATATTTTCACTTTTGTTTTACCGTACAGGTAATTTTTGAGGGCTTTAAGGGCCCAAATGATTGCTAGCATTTCTTTCTCGTTTGTAGCGTAATTTTCTTCCGCTTTTGAAAGTGTTCTAGAAAGGAATGTAATTGGATGGCGATTTTGAGATAAGACGGCTCCAATGGCAAAATTGGATGCGTCTGTTGTTAAGTGGAATTCTTTTTCGAAGTCTGGGTAGTGAAGAATCACTTCGTTAAAAATTAAAGCGTTTTTTATTTTATTGAAGGCTTCTACCGCTTCCTCATTGAGATGAATAATTTTTTTCGCGGATAGGTTTTTGGACACGCGTCCATCTTCCCCTCTTAATAAGGAGCTAAGGTTTTGCCAACTTAGCGAAATCCTTAATAAATCTTCTGTAATAACTTGAGAGACCCAGAAATGATCTCAAATCTTTAAGTGTTTTCGGTAGCGGATAGTTCGTTATCGTTTCCACCATTTGTGGATTTGTTTCGACTCCTTTATCAGATATAACAAAGCCGAGAAACTCAACTTTGTTTTTAAAGAACTTGCATTTGTCCAATTGGCGTTTCATATTGGCTCCTTGCAGAGTTCTGAAAATTTTGTCCAGATTTCTGGAATATGACTCATTATCTTTGCTGAAAATGATAATGTCGTCTATGTATATGAAACATATTTTACCAATATGTTCATGAAGAATGTCGTCTAACGCCCTTTGGAAAATAGAAGGTGCGTTTTTCAGACCGAAAGGTAGTCGTGTAAATTCATACCGTTACCCAGGATTGCGTCGAATGTTTTCAATTGGGTTTGAAACTAGTTTGGGTTGTATATAATTTCTATTGGAACCTGTGTCTAATAAAATTTTGAGTACCTCTCCGCTTGCTGTCTTACATTCTATGTAAGGAAGCGAAGAGTTGGTTATCCTAAAAAATTGATGTTAGCTTGTTCGTTGGAGTTTTCTTCTTCATAGTCGGTGTTAGAGAGTCGAAATGAAACACTCCACATTTACCGAATTCAAAAATTGAACTCTTCTCTTTGTGAGAACAAAAATTGAACTGTTTATTGCTTAAAATCCTAGTGCTCATATACCTTAAAAATACTTCCAGGCACTGGAAGGCTATAATTAATTCCATGCACACAAGTGCACAGATGTTTGTCAAGTGTCCCTTTTCGATCGCTAAGCCGTTCTCACGTCTCGCGTTACATTTTTATTACTCGCTGCGTTTGTCGCTGCAGTTAAGGGATGACATGTTTATTACTTGGCTTCACAATTCGCACAGGTTATCGACTATTGCCTATTTTTTAATATGTTTATATAAGTGGCATGTTCATGCTTGAACATACTGCCAGGGGCCTAAAATTTGTGGCTGGGAATTTTTAATATTTTATTTGGTAACGCGCAGGCTATCCGTAATTTTATATTTATTTGTGTCGCATGTTCATGTTTGAACATACTGCCAGGGGGCCCAAAATTTGTGTACGCTCAGAACTGCCCTCCTGATGATTGTCCACTCGTCTCTGAAGCGGCTTCTGTGTGGTTGATGAGAGTCCTGTCGTCCTCCCGAAGGTTCCTATCATCGTTGTCTTCCTTCATGCGGACCCTCCATTACTACAAATTCTCATTTCTGAATTTGAGCGATTTTTTTTTTAAGTTGTCCTCTTTGGACTTTAGTTGTCCTATTTGGACTTAAAGTTGTCCGTTCCCTTTATATTTTTGGGAATACGGATTTACTGGCACAATAGCACAAATCTGCTTTGATTTGTGCCACATGTTCACGCTTGAACATACTGCCAGGGGGCCCAGAATTTGTGCGCGCTCTCCTGATGATGGTCCAGTCATCTCTGAAGCGGCTTCTGCGTAGTTGATGAGAGTCGTCGTCTTCCCGAAGGAAGACTAGGAAACCTATTGGTTTGGGGATGAAGGCCCTCTATTGCTACAATTTCCCTTTTGTGAATTTGAGCAATTTTTGTTCGTTCCCCTTATCTGGGGATACGTTGCCACTGGCGATACAATTCTCTTCAGGAATTGATCGTCCGCCCCCCTTCTTCGGAGATGCGGATCTACCAGCTTTTACAAACTCTCGTATGGAATTTGTTTTTCCGTTCCTTTTTTTTGGGAATACGGATTTACAGCACTACAAATTCTCTTGTTTGAATTTGAGCAATACATTTATATATTATCTGCCTCTTACCTCTGGTGGGGGAGAACAGAAATATATTAAATATTTTATCTTAAGCTGAGGTTTTTATAAAAACTCACAGCATTAAGACGCTGGTTCCTTCTCTGTGTCTCTTACCACTGGTGGGGGAAAACAACAGAGAAGGCTCGAAGGACCAAAATGTTATTTGGCCCTATCTCTGAACTCTTTGAGTCCAACAATTGAACTCTACTCTTAGAACTCAAGAATTGAACTCTACTTCTTGAGTACAAAAGTTGAACTGTTTATTGCTTAAAATCCTAGTGCTTATATACCTTAAAAATACTTCTAGGCACTGGAAGGCTATAATTAATTCCATGCACACAAGTGCACAGATGTTTGTCAAGTGTCCCTTTTCGATCGCTAAGCCGTTCTCACGTCACGTTACATTTTTATTACTTGCTGCGTTGGTCGCTGCAGCTAAGGGATGACATGTTTATTACTTGGCTTCAGATAACGCGCAGTTTATCGACTATTGCCTATTTTTAATATGTTTATATAAGTGGCATGTTCATGCTTGAACAGTCGGCTTGCTCTATTTCATCTGTGTATTCTTGTAGGGACTGTTCGTATTCTGTCTGTTGTTCGTAAGTCGCAATAGTCTGTCCGTATTCCTCCATAGTCAAGTGAGCGTCAATGTTGTCATTGTCAGGTTGTTCTACTGTTGTTTGAATATTAAAGTTTCTTTGTCTCTTATCTGCTGTGTTTGCTAACGGTGGAGGTCTTTTTCCTGTCTCAAAATTGGGTCTGTTCATGTAATTTATCATCCGTGTCTGGATGCTTTGGTCAACGTCCATTGGTTCGGGACGTGGCGGCGGTTTGGGTGCTAACGGTCGGGAAGGTGTAAATGTCTGTTGTGGTCGCGTTTGGTAGAACTGTTTTTTGTTGTATTGTTGTGCATTATTGGTATTATTTGGAAATGTGGCCTGTATTGGCATTTGGGAAATGGGGCCTATTGGAACAGTTCTTATTATCTGTGGAGTGTTTTGTGAATATTGAGCTGTTCGAGGTGGTAGCATGGGTGGAATGCTTCTAGCTGCTACTTTATGACCTGATTGGGTGTTTTTATTGAAAGCTATATTTGATCTATAGCTTTGATTCTCTAATTTTAGACAATAATGGAGAGCTGAAGGAAGATCTGCTGGTTCTTTTATACAAAGAATACGCGGCAAGTCTCCTCTCAAACCTCTGATGAATGTGTCTAATGCCTTTTCCCTGTACATCTTGGCCATGAGCACCTCGGACTCTCTACTGAGTTCCATGCAACCTACTTTATTCAATATTAATGTTAAGTGGTTGTAGACCACCTGATAAAACTGTTCTACCGTCTGGTTGCTGCCCTGTATCAACATGGTCATTTGATATTCTAGAGTTCCTATGTCTCTTTTATCTGCATAATGCAGTGTAAGACACTTGGAGATGGCGCTCCAGTTTAAGGGCATGTTGTACGACTCGAGGGCCGTATCAGCGTTAACGATGATCTTGATCCTCACTGTATGCAGTATGCCATAGTACATTAACGAACCAATTTGGCTTGCATATATCGAAAGTATGCGATCCACACTCTTTTTCCAGGAACTGAATACGGCTTTATTGCCGGAGAATTCTCTGAGGCTTTTCACAATGTCCGGTACTCTATTTAAATCGTTCAGATTTTGATTATCAGTTATGTTTTGATCTGCTACATTATTAAATTCCCTGGATGGGTTAACTAGTTGTTTCACTAGTATTGGAAGTTGTTCTGCCAGGATTTGGGCAACCGTAGCTGCAATCACCTGCTCTGCGTTGTTCGCCATACCTCTGTTCTGTATATGTTCGTTTTGGCGGTTAATATGTCGTTGTTGTTGTCTGTCGATATTTTGTCCGCCTACCTGAGGTTGTTCAACTAAAACAGGGGGTCTAATCAGGTTATTTTCGTTAGCCATATAACACAAAACTGACTTCTAATGCAGTCTAACTTTGTTATTTTATGCTCACAAAGTTTAAATTGGTGTGTCTATATTATATGTATAGTTAGTATATTATAAGTATTAGTATTAGAATGTATGTGTGTAAATGAATTTAAAAATTTGGTTTAGTTTTCTTTTAATTTTTTTCTTTCTTATTATTTTTATACCCTGAACCCATTGAAAATGGGAAATCAGGGTATAATGGTTTTGTTAAAAGTATGTAACAGGCAGAAGGAGGCGTGGAAGACCCCATAAAGTATATATATTCTTGATCAGGGTGACGAGAAAAGTTGATCTAGCCATGTCCGTCTGTCCGTCTGTCCGTATGTTTGAACGCGTCGATTTCCGAAGATACAAAAGCTAGAGAGTTCATTCTTTTTGTGTTAGGTCCGTATATTGCGCGCGCAGTACGAGTTTGTTTCAGAAATTCGATAACTTGTATATTTGCTAGGTTATCGGTAACTGAAATTATCGGGAACCAGTTATAAAATTCTAGCTAATTCATCCTTAGAGTTAGAGTTTCCAAGTCTTCTGCATATATGTAGATACCAATTTAATACAATTTCGGTTTTTGTCAGATTTTGGATTCCGGTCCCCAATTCGCCCCCACACCCCCAAATGTGTAAAAAATGCATTTCAAATACTAGAGACATACAGTTTGGTTTGGCATAAAGATATGAATATCATAATCTTAATCTGAACATATCAATACGATTGTCCATCTAGAAACAGAATTATTAGTCTATAAAGTTTTCTCATCAAAACCCATGTGGCGCAGCAAGCAAGGCAGCGACACAGCATGACGCATTGCGGGCGCACATACATATGTATGTATGTATGTACATACACACATACATACATATGTACATACATGTAAGCGTAGATCAGCGTGTGGCTGCAATCGTACATACATACATACATGTATGTATGTACATATTTGTGCATGTAAAGCTAATTGTAAAAGAGTTATGATTTCTAAAAAAACCTAAAATGTTATAATATAAATAGAATATGTAGATCATATGCTGAAACTCTCATTACATTCCATTATATATTTTAAAAATTTTAAAACAATTAAAATAACAATGGAAATGCAAGCAACGTTGAGCAATGCAAATCAATTTTCGTATGCGTGTGCACATTTACACACAAAAAATCTTGGGCCGTTTTCTATGTTGCTATGCGTGCAGATTCTAAGAATCACAATTGTTTTTGAATTGCGTTAGAATTGTCTTTGAATTGTATTTGTATTTTCAGCCACTGCTTTAGTGTTTCTTTCGTATATGGCGAATTTCATTCGTTTTCGCTACTTCGCCGTTTAAGTGAGCCGTGGTGTAGATGGCTAGGCAGATGCAACGAATGTTAGGCTGTCGCAGTTTCTAGCCCCGCCTAAGCCCTTCATAATATCTTATTTTTAACTTTTTTTAGTTTTTATATTTATTTCTTTTTTATTATTATTTATTCTTTTGTATTTGATACCTTTGAAAGTCAGTTGGTAGTTTAACTAATTGTGAAAAAGTGCGTTTTTTTTTTAATTTCAAATATTTAATAGCATCATTTCTGAAAGTGTTCTTGTTTCAATTATATTTTATTCCGTTAAGTCAACAGAAAATAATGAACAAAAAAAAAGTCTGCCCAAATAACAAAAGCACGCGACATCTGCGGTAAGAGTTTTCCTATATGTATGCACACATGTACATACATTCAAAACTAGCCTAGCATGGTCTAAGAATTTAAACTTGCTAGATGGCGCTTTAGCAGCGAACTTATTTACTATGGCTATTACAGCTTCGAGTGGCATTGATATATTTCTTTTACAATTATGAAGTGTCTGTGTTAATTAAGGTGATGCGTGTTAATCGAGGAACGTCTATTTGTTGGGTCTATTTTTAATGATATTTAATAATATAACATTTTTCGAATTTCAACTAATATAAGCGCCATCTATTATTATTTTTTTTTTGTCAATGCAATGTATATATACATGTCCATATGTACATTTTGAACGTTACACGCATAACGTCTTATCTACATATACTTTCTCATTTATCCATATGGGAAATTCCCCAGAAAAGTAAACTTTTTGTCACGTTCGACACTTTGGTTTGTTGTAATTATCTTGAAAACGGATTAATTTTAGTACTAATCAAGAGCAATATATTTAACTATTTGTCAAAATAAAGAAGTTTTTTGCCATTTCAGCACTAAAATTGATGCATTTTTAAGATAATTACAAAAAACCAAACCACAGTACAGATTATTATTTTATTTTATTAAAATTGGGTTCAGGGTATTATCTAGTCGAGCACTCTCGACTAGAGTTTTCTTACTTGTTATTTATGATATCTGTTTTTTCCCTAAGCGATCAGCGCAGTGATCTCCTACCTAGGGTTTTGTATGGCTTCACGGGCCATACGCTATACCGGGCAACGCAATTATCGCTCAGTATTACAATAGTTTTTTTCTTAATTTAAAAATTTTTTCTTTGTTTGTATATTTCTTAGCTTATGTTTTTTAGTTTTGTTAGTTTTCTTTTAGTTTTCTTATTTTTCTAACTTACATTAATGATGATGTGGCGATCTCCACTGCTAGCCCGGCTTTCATCCTTTTTGGTTTTCCTACTGGGGATCCTGCGACCAGACTCCGAAGGAGTATCCTGTGGACGGACCGTACAGGATTATCGTCCACCGATGGGCAGTCGAACAATTAAGTTCCAGACTACCCTTTATCGAATTGGAATCGAACGTAGAAATTAATCAACGTGAGTTGCCTCGATCTCCTTCGCACAGACTCTGCGGGTTAATTGCAGTAGGAGCACTTAGAGTATTGTCACTCTCTCGCGTCACTGTCTGTTCACTATCAGGTTTGTAGCTAAGTTGTCGTGTACGTACAGGCATTTTGCTGTTTTGTACCCCGAACAACTTTTCACTTTGATTGATAGAGTTTGTGATCACTGTCGCGAACGTACAGGCGTTTTGCTGTGTTGTATCGCGATAGTTTTTTCACTTTCAACCGACTCTGCTTTTGATTTGGCACGTACGAACTGTTTTGTTGTATTGCGCGCGAAGTCGGTCCCTGCTCGGGCGCCAGTTAAATTCGTTATTTGTTTGAGTTTAAAAAAATATATTTTTATTCAAACCGAATTTTGCAACTAATTACTTAAATCAATTCTATCCCTAGCTAAGCTGTGGTTCAGTCGACGGCGTTGGCAGCGACGTCGCTTTTGGTGTTATTGAACCGCCGTGCAATTCTTCTTGGAATTGCTGAAGCTCAGGTTGGCGTGTGCAGGAAGTCCACTAGACGCGATGTCAGCAGATTGGGGTTATTGGTCTGATTATGTCGTGACGCGGTGTCAGTAGATTGGGGTTTTTGGTCTGATTATGTCGTATTTGTGTTGCAAAAATTTCCGTTGGATATTGTTACAATGCGGAATATTTTACAATGCAGAATATTTTCATCATCTAGTATGATAACTTACCTATGGGCGCAAGAGTTTTCCGATTTGCCACGCCCCTAGTGGGCGGATCGGGAAAATTTTTACATTTTATAATTCGGGAGCATATATGAGTATACGTTCCTAATTTCAAGTATCTAGCTCTAATAGCGCCGAAAAATATTGCGTTCATACGGACAGACGGACGGACAGGAAGACGGACATTGCACAAACCCAATAGACTATTTTTAATAATAAAAAATTTACAGAAACAAGTTAAATATGTTAAATTAAACATTATCAACCTGCGAGTTACCGAACAAATATTAAAATTTCCCAGGCACAAATTTTAGGACCCTGGCAGTATGTTCAAGCATGAACATGCTACATAAATAAATATATTTAAAATAGGCAATAGTCGATAACCTGCGCGTTATCTGAAGCCAAGTAATAAGCATGTCATCCCTTAGCTGCAGCGACAAACGCAGCGAGTAATAAAAATGTAACGTGAGACGTGACAACGGCTTAGCGATCGAAAACGGACACTTGACAAACCAGGACCAGTGCCTGGAAGTATTTTTAAGGTATATAAGCACTAGGACTTAATTATATTTAATTAATTATATTTAATTCATCTTTAGAGTTAGAGCCACCAAGTCGTTGGCATATGCAGTGGACCAATAATGTCTTCGTACAGCAATGATTTTTTTCTTTGGCAACGAATAAGTGATGCAAGATGGGCAAAAATTAAAAATTTTAACATACAGATTTATTAACTAGTATTTTAACAACAATTTGGAAAAAAAAATTCAATATTTTGCTCAGCATAAAAGTTATAACTAAATAACCATAAAAAACGCGTTTTCGCGTTTTTATAAGTCTTCGTACACTACTACACTACACTACGAAAGATTACATTTTTTGTATACCCTGAGCCCATTGAAAATGGGAAATCAGGGTATAATGGTTTTGTTAAATGTATGTAACAGGCAGAAGGAGGCGTGGCAGACCCCATAAAGTATATGTATTCTTGATCAGGGTGATGAGAAAAGTTGATATAGCTATGAACGATATAGCGTTCAAACGCGTCGATTTCCGAAGATACAATAGCGAAGAGAAGATACAAGAGCTAGGTCCGTATATTGCACGCGCAGTACGAGTTTGTTTCAGAAATTCGATAACTTGTATACTTCCAGAGTTATCCATAAAACACTTTATCACGAATCAGTTATAAAATTATATCTCGTTCATCTTTAGAGTTAGAGTCTCAATGTCTTCTGCATATACATATATATATACTAATTTAATACAGTTTCGTTTTTTGTCAGATTTTGGATTTCGGTACCCAATTCGCCCACACACCCCCAAATGTGTAAAAAATGCATTTCAAATACTAGAGACATGCAGCTTGGTATAGCATATAGATATGGATATCATATTCATAATCTGAAGATATGAATACGATTGTCGTCCTAGAAACAGAATTATTAATCAATAAAGTTTTCGCAGCAAAACCCATGTGGCGCAGCAAGCATTATTACAGTCGAGTCTCGATAATTTGTAATAGCAAGGGAACCGAATTTTTTACGAATTACAGAGGTTTTCGATTTACCGGGGTTTCCATTTAACGGGTTGTAAAAAATCAAAATACGAATTGAAAGGGTTTTTATATTTCACGTCATTTCAACAATTTGAAATTACTAAAAATAAATCAAATACACATTCAATGCAATATTATGTATGTATTTAAAAACAAAATTAAACATAAACAAAATCATATTAACGAAAAATTAAGATTTAAACAAGTAAGAACGTTGCAGTTAGGCGAAACTAACTGCGAAATACTGTGTTCCCATAGGTGCATTTTATTTATTTAATAAACATTTAATTAACGAAATATTTCGGCAATTAGCAAACGTACATGGCAAGCAACAAACGTTTTTCCTACACATACATACAGATTTACACATGTACACACTATACGAGTATACACACAATTTTCTATGTATACATACAAAAGTTTGCATGCCAGAATATTCTAAGAATTGTGACTGAATTGTGAATTTTTCGATCGTTACTTTAGTTTTGTCAGAGACGCTCTAGCAATGCCTTATTTGGTTTTAGTTAACACTGCTCATATTAGATAGGTGGTGCTGATGGTAAGCGCTATGCAAGCTATACTTGGGTGCGTGGGTTCGAATCCCGCAAAAAACTTTTTTTTTTCAAAAATTATTATTTGTTAATTTTTTTTTATATTTGTATATTTATTATAAAATGCTTGCTGCCAATTGATAATAATTTATAAACATACGCATATGAATTGTGCATTTAAGCTAAAACTAAAACAACTTTTCCGATTTGCCACGCTGCTTGCTTGGCAAGCAGTTTTTCTATGCATGCATATATGTATATATGTATGTACACAGATGTTTGTATTTGTGTATACACATCCAAGTGTGTATACATATTGCAAGAATTGCGATTGTATTGCTTTGTTTCGTCACAAGCTGCTGATCAGCTGGTCAGCTGATCAGCTGTGAATTTATTTAGGTTTAGCTAACGATTACATGTTGTTTTCAAAAGACCTAGGTTCGAATCCCGCTGGAAACTTTTTATTTATTAATCGAAAACTTATAAATTGTATTTTTTTAATTCATTAATATTATTATATTTATGTTAAAATGCTTTCTGTCATCATAGCAATTGTTACTAAGCTATTATATGCATGAATTATGCAGTTGGCCACAACAAACTTCTTTGCCGATTTGCCACGCCCCCAGTGGGCGCAGACGCATAATTTTTTGCCAGTTCTTAGAAAGGGCCGACACTAACATGACTGCAAAATTTGGTTGCTTACATTCCAAAAATGCAAAAATTACAGGGTATTTTTCGATATGCCACGCCCCCAAAGAGGCTGAAAAATTATTTATTTTGGTCATCGATAAAGGAGGACATTAGTAACTGAACCATCAAAATTTCAAGCTTCTAGCTCTAAAACTGTAGGAGATATAAACTTTTGCGGTTTGCGGTTTGCCCCTGTGGGCGTAGATATATCTCCCATAGCTTATTGGTCTTGGGCTGTCAACCCGAGTATACATGCAAAATTTCAAGCCTCTAGTGTCAATAGTGTTCAAAATATAGCATAATTTGGTTTGCCACGCCCCCAACGGGCGTAGACATATAATATTTTGATCGATCTTCTTAGAATCATAACATTAACTCACATGCAAAATTTCAGCGTTCTAGCTTTAACGGTGTAGAAGATACGTATTTCCCGATTTGCCACGCCCCCAATAGGCGTAGATATATCCGCCATAGCTTTTTGAACTTGGGTTGTCACCCCGAGTATACATTCTAAATTGCAACTCTCTAGCTCATCATCTAGTATGATAACTTAACTATGGGCGGAAGAGTTTTCCGATTTGCCACGCCCCTAGTGGGCGGATCGGGAAAATTTTAACACTTCATAATTCGGGAGCATATATGAGTATATGTTCAAAATTTCAAGTCTCTAGCTCTAATAGCGCCGAAAAATATTGCGTTCATACGGACAGACGGACAGACGGACGGACAGCAAGACGGACATTGCACAAACCCAATATACTCTTTTTCCCTTTTTAAGGGAACAGAGTATAAAAAGCTTGTAATTTTGTATTGTTTCATATTCTTCATAATTATTTGTATACCCTGAAACCATTGAAAATGGGAATTCAGGGTATAATGGTTTTGTGAAAATGTATGTAACAGGCAGAAGGAGACGTCGCAGACCCCATAAAGTATTTTTGATCAGCATAAAAAAATAAGTTGATGTAGCCCTGTCCGTCTGTCCGTCCGTCTGTCCGTCTGTCCGTCTGTCCGTCCGTCCGTCTGTCCGTCTGTATGAACGTCGAGATTTCGGAAACTACAAAAGCTAGAGAGCTGAAATTTCAAATGAACACTCGTATGTTAGCTACGCAATACGAGTTTATTTTGTTTTTTCGATAACTCATCCCATTTCCAAATTATCGATAAAAAAATTCGTTTACATTTTTAAGTTTTTAGAGTATAACTTCTACACCGTTTCAGCTAAAGACTTCAACTTTATATATTTAGATAGATATTATGAATACGCAGATTTTATAGTTTTCAGGTTTTTTGATGTCAGGCCCCCCTCGCCCACAATTTGCAAAAAACGCATTTCAAATACTAAAGACTTGCAATTTGGCAAATAGATTGATATAGATACTCTAAATCTACTCTTAAAATTTCATGAAGATCATGCATCTAGAAATGGAGTTATAAGCGTCCAAAGTTCAGCCCAACCCACCCCCAAGCCACGGCAGCAACTGCGCAGTTAGCAGAGCGCGCGCTTATAAGTGCGTAAAGAAGAAGAGTATCACTTTTTTTTTGCAGGGTTCAGGGTATCTCGTAGTCGAGCCGTCTCGACTAGAGCCTTCTTACTTGTTTTTTATTGTGTTTACCAAGCTAATTAATCAATTAATCAATTGCATTATTCAGAACATTATGATATGAAAATAAAAAACGCTATGAGAACGTTTGCTTGACATTTTTACGAATCGTCTTCACGCTTCAAATAAAATGAGCAAACTAATCTAAATCCAATGAGAGAACAACGAAATTTCGCTCATGAAGCGACAAAAATGCGTCATGCATAATAGTCTTCGAGACCTAACGGTAGCTTAACTTCCAGCAAAATAAAGAATTACGAATTACAAGAGGTTACGAAATGAAATTACGAATTATAAGAGGTTTCGAAAAAATTCATAAGAGGCAAGATGGCCGAGTTGGCAGAAAAATTACGAATTAACGAGGGGACCAAAATGTGTGGGATTTTTACGAATTAACGAAGTTTTTTCAAGGGACCAGCAGTTTCTTACGAATTATTGAGGTTTTCGATTTAGCAGGGTACGAATTATCGAGACTCGACTGTATTATCCATTTATTCACATTATTCCTGGCGAATAATGTCAATACAATAACAGCCAACAATCAAATGTCAAATCATGATAATTTGGAGTCTTCAATGCAATTAATTATGGAAGCAGTTCGAATTCAACTGATAGTTGAACTGCAAACTCACCACAATTTGCATAAATAGCGGATATGCATTTACATAATTTTATTTTATATAATTTTAGATTTCTTTAGTTTGACTCACGATTTGTCAATATATTATAAATAAATAAACAACTCAATTAAGCTATCCATCAATTATGTACTTCAGAGAGTTTAACGCCTTTCTAATAAGGAGCAGTATATATGCAGTATGCTTGCAAATAACGCCTAAGAGTTCACTGCCTTCTATGCACATAATAACGATATGGTAATAGAGTTTCTGCATTTTATTTTTAGCTGCAGCGATTTTAGAGCTTAAGAATGGGCCAATGATCTGGAGAGCTGTGAAGTCAACAGAGAGTAACTGCCGAAATCCGTAAGTGCAGTTTTGGCAGTTAATAGTAGACAAAATGTCGTTCAGGATGAGAGAGGTTATAGCGCTAATGCGTAAGGACGTCCTTGTGCGCTGGCGCCAGAAGGGTTTGCCACTAATGGTGATCGTTTGGCCATTGGTAGCATTTATGCTGATCTATCTAATAAGGCTAAAATATGGCTCAGAACAGATGGCTGCATGCCAGTTTCCAACCCGTCTGCTGCCCACCAAAAATCAGGTGGTACCCAGCGCATTCTCTTACATATGCAGCATAGAAAATAAGTGTCTAAGCACCGAACCGTACGAAGAATATTCAAATTGGGAGACAGCCCCGTAAGTCGGAAACTCAAATTGCTGTGGATTAAGCCTTAAAGCTTAACTTTATTACAGTTTGCATTCTGTAATTGATATTGTCAATGTGTTCGTCACCGACGATCGACTGTACAATGCGCTCATCGAGCTGCCGGAAAAGGCGAACTTTGTAAGCGCTGTCACTACACTCATAACCAGCACTCATCTCAATGTCATTCGAAGTGAGTAGTTTCCTTTATATTTTTACTGTAGTGCATATACTGAAGAATTTTCCTCAGGTAACATTAGTCAAATTGTTTCCTTGGTGCCCGAAATTGAGCGCCTGATGAACTACAGCTTTGATATTACAAAACTATTTTCAAGTAAGTTGACAGAGTGTCGACAATTTAGATTTACTTCTTCATTCCCTTGCCTTTCTTTTCCTATCTCTTGCATCATTGTAGATCGTGAGACATTTGTGAAGCTGGGCGTTTTGCTTTGTGGGCATCCGTTTCCCAACACGCAGAGCATACCTCTTGTCAACGATATACTTTACTCCGAGGACTTCAGCGAGGTCAATGATGATGAGATAAAGGCTATGCCAAGTATGTTTTCTATTTGATATTATGTTATCGTATACATTCGAACTCTTCTGCTTCTTCATCTCACAGCCAAGTATTGCAAGCGCTTGTATTTAGATATAACCTCAACGAATCAAGGCAAGCTCACCTGGAACTTCGTGAAGCCAATAATACAGGGCAAAATTCTATATACGCCATCCAATGCTGATACGGAGAGCATAGTCAAATTCGTAAGCTCCTAAGTACTATTAAAGGTCTTGATTTATTAATTTTTCATTCACAGACCAATGCAACTTTTAAGGAAAT
Organism: Drosophila borborema; assembly: GCA_030914335.1. Lineage (NCBI taxonomy): Eukaryota > Metazoa > Arthropoda > Insecta > Diptera > Drosophilidae > Drosophila > Drosophila borborema. Next base: position 55,283 of record JAUESP010000155.1, on the reverse strand, counting down.
TGGACGTCTTAAGAATATATCGCATGCAGCAGCCACTGTTCTCGACAAGCTGCACACAAATGCTACATTCCGACAGACCTTTGATAACCTGCTGAAATTGGCGCGTTCTCCACTCGTCCAGAGTTTGGTGGGCAATGAATTCAATGTAGAGGAGATTGAACACATTATGAACTATGTGCGCACCAATAAGCTTATCCATCAGATTTTGACTACTGTCAGAGATTTGATGGAGTGCGTATCGGCCGATCGCTTTGAAAGAGTATCAAGTATCAAGAAATTGCAGCATCGGGCCTATGAGCTCAATCAGCAGCGTCTCTTTCTAGCTGCACTTAACTTCGAGAGTATTGCTGGTCAGCATATAACCTACAGATTGCATATGGACACGGATAATACACAGCCGACGTTCGAAAACAAAAATCGATTCTGGTTCCCAGGTCCAGCGTCAAGTATGCTGGTGGATCTTAAGTATCATCGTGGTTTTGTTCAGCTCAAGCAGATGGTCGACCTAGCGATTATCAAGCATAAACGAATGGAGTTGGGGCCGGACGAGAAGCCTGAGTCTGATCCAATTCCGCGACCCTCAATCAGTTTTAAACGCGTTGATGATGATGAAGATCTTTTCAATGAAGAGGATGAAGAAAAGGGTGAGGATGCAGCTGATGACAGCTCGAGCTTGAGCAATGAATCTTCAACGACGCCCTCTTCGGTGTCTGACGAGGAAAATGGTACCACCATCGATGGGCAACAAGCGGAATCGCAAACGGAAATATCAACCGTAAATCCAGATTTTAAATTCCTTAGGAATGATGACTTAATAAACTTCAAGTTTCCAAGCGGTTTAGAAAACGCCCTCAATCAAGCCTTAACAGGCCCCCAATTAAATTCAGACTTCCGGGGAAGTCGCGTTAAGCGTCAGGGCCTCTTAGACTTGCTCAGCAACTTCGGTGATAAAAATGATAATGCAAATGACATTAAATATGATGTAGACGAAATGCAGTTTTATACCAAACAATTTCCCTATCCCGCCTATGTGCGTGATGAGTAAGTTTATCATTTGTTCATAAAGGTTTCAATCGATTGGATTGCCTTATTCTTGCAGCTTCAAGCGTGGCATCTACTTGGCTCAAGCCGTACAAGTGTGCTTTTGTTTGGGTCTCGTTGTTGCCGTGGCCGTCTGTGTTCGTGAGCGGATCTGGATGCGTGAGAGCCGTAATAGCATGGTAAGCATAAATTTGTACCAATATAGCTCTAAATAACTTTGATATTTTTATAGCTGATGCGCTCCATGGGCATGCATGCGCACTCAGAGTTGATCGCTTGGATATTAATAAGCTTCGCTGAGCTGTTCGTCATCTTTATGTTGGTTAGCCTTGTTCTGTACATCGGGGGCATTTTGGTTTATACCAATTGGTTCTTCATGATGTTTTATTGTCTGGTCTTTGGAGCTTGTCTAATTTCATTCTGGTGTGTATTTAGCTATACATCTTTCATGATCTCCATACTAACTTTCTGATATCTTGATAGCTATATGTGCTCTAACTTCTTTATATCCGCTAACATTGGCGCCGTCGCTGCGGCGCTGCTCTTCTTCATTACCCTCTGTCCATTTATCATAGTTCTTCTCTTCGATGCAAAGCTGAATCTGCTGGAAAGCTTTCTTGTAAATTTGTCCTTCACGACGGCCTTTGCCAAGGGCTGGACCGAACTGCTGCGCATGGAGCTCCAAGACCAGGGTCTCACCGTTGACCATCTTCTGAAGCTGGGACCCGCGAGCAGCGAATGCGCTCTAGCCTTCCTTATGTTCATAGTCGATCTGCTGTTGTATGCGGCCATTGGCTATGGATATCAACGCTACAAGAAAAGTGAGTTAGTTCTATTTGAGCCTTTAAGTTTATCTAATCTGAGTCTATATTAGATAACTACAGCTTTGTCCGAGTAACCCGCGCACAGGCTGATGCGAAGCTGGGCGCCTCGCTAACCAACGTCACCAAGATGTATGGCAACAAGCTTGCTTTGTCGAATCTCACCGTTGACTTCGCACGCAATCAGGTCAGCTGCCTGCTGGGACGCAATGGTGCCGGTAAGAGCACACTCATCAAGCTGCTCACGGGACAAACGGTGCAGACGACGGGTCAAGTGGTAATCGCTGGTGATCATAATGTGGGCGTCTGCTGGCAGGATAATATACTCATACCCAAGTTGACGGCACGTGAACATCTAGAGTTATATGCTCAGCTAAAGATAGATGATGCTGATAGCGAGTGCGTTAGCGCGAAGCAGGAGGTTCAGCGTACCTTGAAGAGCTTAAACTTCGGAAAGCATGATAACTACTATGCCTATCAGCTATCAGGCGGCTATAAGCGACGTCTGTGTGTAGCTATTGCGTTCATTGCCTCGCCCAGCATTGTTATCTTGGATGAGCCCTGCAACGGGGTCGATGCCAAAGCGCGCAAGGATATTTGGCAGCTGATTGAACAGCTGCGTCAAGGACGCGCTGTACTCTTTGCTACACACTTCCTCGATGAGGCCAAGTACCTCAGTGATGCGCTCTTTATTATGCGGAATGTGAGTTAATAAGTGGAATTAAACGGAATTCTTTTTTGATGCTGGGCTTAAACTTATTCAATGTCTTCTTCACAGGGTCGCATCATTACTCAGCATACCCGAGATTCGCTACAGCGCCTCTGTACCTCAGATTATAGCATGGACATGCGCTGCGTTGATGCCAATGCATCAGCAACGATAATACAAAGGGCACAGCAGCTACTAAGTGAAAGCCATGTACTTCCTGGTCAGGACCCACAACATTTGATCATTAGCGCCAGTTATGCTCAGAATATGACGCCGGCCGCTGTTCAGTTTCTTGAATTCCTGCAGACACAGGAAGCGGCGGGACATATTAGCGATGTGACGCTTAACAGTAGCTCTACTCTGGAGCAGGAGTTCGAACAGTTAAATCGCAAAGATGAATCACCAGTAGAGATGACGTCCACCAGCTCGAGCATTGTCACCGGCGCATCCGATGTGTTGGAAAAACCGTCTGGCTTCTGCGCACATTTTGTGCTGCTCCTAGGCAAACGCCGACGTCATCTGATGCGAAACTATCGTCTACTTCTGTACGTGCTGCTGCTGCCAGCCGTCTTCGAGCTTTGCGCAATGTGGTTTGTCAGCTACCGCTTGGACGATGACTTTGACATGATCCTGCCATTAAGCCGTGCGTTATATCCGCACAGTGCACAAGTCATGAGCGGGGAGAAACTGACTGACTTCACAGAAACTGTATATGACAGTTTAACGTCCGATTGTGACACCACCTTAGAGTGCGGTGAATTCACCAGCTCTCAGGACGCATTCAACTGGGTGCTCAATAGCCTCGATAAGTATCGTGGCCGCCGCTACGGCGGCTATGGTATAAATGGTACTGGTGCAACCGTTTGGTACAACAACAAGGGCTATCATGCTATGGTAGCCTGGCTGAATGATCTGAATAGCCAGCTTCTGCGCAGCACACTTGACAACTCATCGTACGAAATACGCATTCTAAATGAGCCCTGGAAACTGGGATTCGTCGAGCTGAGCACCAGTTCGGTGCTGCGTCAGGCTGGCGACTCCTGCATGGTCTTCATATTGCTGATCGCATTTGGCCTAGTGGTTGCGGCTGCCTCCGTTTACCTGGTCAATGAGCGCGTCAACGGCGAGAAGCTGCAACAGCGTCTAAGCGGTGTCAGCGCTTCTACCTATTGGCTGGTGGCCATACTCTGGGACTATCTTATCATGGTCTTGGCTATCATAGTTTGTCTCGCAATTGTGCTCATCTTTAATATGCCCGTCTTTGTCGATCGCCAGCAATTGGTGGGAATTGTGGCTCTATCTCTGATGTTTAGGTACGTGCTATTTCGTTTATTACCGCTCATCGCTATCCGTTTAATTACTTTATTGATTTCCTGTTCTCTTTGCTTGGCAGTTTTGCGTGTGTGCCCGCCGTGCATGTTCTGGAAAAGATCTTCAGTGACTCAAGTATAGCCATTGTTTCCATTTTTTGCGCCAACATCATTATTCCAGTGGCTACCATGGGCATTGTGCTGATTATAGGAGTTGTGGGTGATGGCTCTAAATGGGATAACTGGCGTCATGGCCTCAACAATGCCTTCCTCATCTTTCCCCAGCATGCACTGGGCGATGGACTACTGGAGCTGTGCAAAAACTACATGGTCGCCGTTGTGTTTAAGCGGTACGACATTGACTCCTATAAGCAACCGCTGGCCAGTGATCTATTGCAGCGTCATTTTATAGCCCTGATTCTGGTGGGCATTTTCTGTCTAATTTTGAACCTGCTCATTGAGTGTCATTTGCTGAGTCGTCTTTGGCAGCAGATAGCGAGCCGCTTGGACTGTCCGTACAGACGCGAGCTTCGCAAGCTGGATCAGCTAAAGCTCGTCAATATACAGAGTATTTTTAGGAGTTGCGTCAGCGCTGGCGAGGCACTACGTGTTGAGAATTTGTGGCTGGCCTACCGCCGTGGACGCTATGCCGTCCGTCAGGTTCACTTTGGCGTACAGCGCGGTGAATGCTTCGGACTTCTTGGCAAGAATGGAGCGGGAAAGTCAACAATATTCAAGATACTTACGCAACAGCTGCTTCCAGATGTGGGTCATATTTATTTTGAACATGTAAGTTCAATGAAACACTCACCGATTTCTTTAGCACCTTCCGAATGGATGGATTTAGCTTGGCAGTTTGCTATTTAGCCAGTAAGTCATCCAATCCGTCAATCCCAAGCAACCAGTCAGCAAATAATCCTGATCATATGACTGTGTAGACTAATTAGTCATTCAGTAAATACTAATTCAAGCAGTCAGAGCCAGTCAGTCGAAAAATTACTTATGCAGTAACCTATTTAATAAGACAGTTAGTTTATCTAGTCTAAAAGTCAACCACTCAATCAGTCACATGACCTCAATTAAGTATTCAATCAAGCCGTCATTGTTAATCACCTAATCTTATTTTTAGCCCGGTATTTCGTATTGCCCGCAGGGCAATCCACTGGATCCATTGCTGACCGTAAAGGAATGCATCCAGCTCTATGGACAACTGCGAGGCATAAAAAAACTGGAACTCCTTCAGGAACGCATATTGGACACCTATGAGCTGCGCAGTTATAGAGATGTCCAGGTAAAGAAGCTGAGCGGCGGCAATCGACGCAAGCTTACGGTGGCTATCAGCTGTTGCGGCTATACGCCCACTGTACTAATGGATGAGCCGACAAGCGATATGGATCCAGTGACACGATCCTTTATCTATCGTACCATTGAGCAGTTGCTGGTGGCGCACCGCTCTGTACTTTTAACCTCGCACTCAATATCAGAAATTGAGCATCTATGCCAACGAGTCGCTGTGCTCAAGGATGGCCAGATTGTGGCCAGCAATAGTCCGTCGGAGCTGAAGAACCAGTACGGTAGCTACTATGCCGTCAGCTGTTTCTGTGCGCCCATTCAGCAGGCGGAACTGGCAAGGATACTGCCTCACCATTTGCCTGGTGCCTGTGAACTGCTGCACTATGCGCACAGTCTGCGCTTCATTGTCAAAGTGCGTCAGCTCCAAAACTCGGAGACGACGAGCAACGCTAAGCAGCCGACGCTTGCCAAGCTCTTTGATGCAGTGCGTTTTATGGCCGGTAGCTTGGAGCTGCCAGCTCATTTTGCTATTAGCCGCTGTCGCTTCGAGGCAGTCTTTGAGCGTATTCTCGACAACTGTGAGTCACTGTCGAATGGAAATTCTGATCTTCCCTCGAAGTCGGCGGCAGTCAGCGGCAGCCTGGACACGGGCTATGTGCACTGTGGATACGAAGAGACTACGACCTAGTCCTGAAGGAAGAACACTAAATCCATTTTTTTAATACAATTTAACCGTAACTATATTAGCGTTTTACGTTTATGGTTTATGTTTATATGTCTATCTATATTTACTTTAGGACAAATTAGTTTTCTGATAAGTTAGGACGATCCGTTCCAGTGATAGGTTTAAATTGATAATTGTAGTTGTGTTGGTTAGGCTTCCAGAAATGATTTGGATTCGGGTTCGGGTTCGGGCTATCGCATATACAGGGCGTCTTTAATGTAAGGGTACCTAAGAACTTTAATTGATATGTATGTGTAGGCTAGATACTTATCTAATCATATGTACAGACATTTATAATCAACGCCGGCGTGTGCAATCCAAGCGTTAAAGACTCAATTTGAGCAACTATTAATACATCTGATTGAAACCTAATTTTAAAATCCCTGTTATATGATAATACTTGATATATATATTTGTTTGTATTTGTAACAATTGTTAACTGTAAAGTGAATAAACTGACAAAGTAATATCTACAATTTCGACACTGACACGCATATTCTTCAGCTTTTCATACCCTGAGCCCATTGAAAATGGGCTCATGACATTGATTTCTATATACATACCAAACCAAACTGTATATCTTTAGAATTTTAATAACGTTTTTTCTTTTATATATAATGAATGTATAATGGTTTTGTAAAAATGTATGTAACAGGCAGAAGGAGACGTCGCAGAGCTCACAAAGTATATACAAATATTCCTGATCAGCAGAAAAAAATAAGTAAGAAGACTCGACTACGAGATACCCTGAGCCCTGCAAAAAAGGAGTATATTATTCTATCTATGTGCCAAATTGCAAGTCTCTAGTATTTAAATGCGTTTTTTTTTTTCAAATAGGGGGCAGAGGGGGCGTGGCATCCAAAATCCGTCGAATTCTTTAATTGCAAATATTACAAATGTTCTTATTTGGCATTTTACATTGTTTCCGTGTTGCAATTATATTTTATAAATGCTACGTCTGCAATTACTTGCTATCTAGAGAGTTCAACAACTCTTGTACTTTGTTGCTTATTGAATGTGTGTATGTGTGTGGTGTTGGTGGATTATACATAACTTCTCCCCCCTTTAGATAATTCTCCTGAATTCGGTTTTGAATTTGAATTTTGATTTTCTTATGTTTTACAGTCATGTACATATGTATATGTCGCAGCGTCGTTACTCTTCTGAGTCTCTTCCATTATATCGTCACACACAAACTAATTTAGAGCGAAGTGAATTCCGACCGGCGCGTGTAATCGTCTGAATGCGACTGACTTTGCATTGCTTCTCAATCACGCATTGATCTGCGCTTCCTTTAAATACGCAGGCCGGACTACACTCAGCGGCAGCGCAACAACGCCGTCGCCTCACTCGTACGGTACTTTGGCGCCAGACATATTCTATGTTGTATGCTATGGCAAATTCTACGCTGTAGTCAAATTCTAAGAACGGGTTTACAATATACCAAACTGATTACGCAGTTGCGTCTTGCAAGCACAGTGGGCGAACTGTGCTTATAATTTGACAGACATATACAGTGGTCAAAATTCGTTCATATTGCGACACGGCCATCCTGACAAATCACACGTCCTCGTGTGTCGATTGTTCATTCAAATATATTTTGTTATTCATTTATTTTCTTTTCAAATATCCTATAATTCACAAATTTATAGTCAACTTAATATAATAACAATATTTTGTCTTAGGCAATTTACATTGTTTCTTCTCTGTTTTCTTTCCATTTCCTCTTTCATTACATTATTTACATTCCCTGAAAGGAACTACATTTATCTCTTTTACAGCATACCTTTCTTTACAACGTATAATTTCATTCAACAGTGCCATCTTGACCCCCGCCACAACACTCTCGTTGTGGTGCGGTCCGTTCTCTCATTAACGCTCTCGGAGCCTTATCATTTTTTTTTTTTTTCATAATGTCTCTATTTTTCACAAATTTTCAATTAGTTCGTTGTTTGGTAATGCTCTCAAGAAATCATGTGAATATTTATATTTACGTTTACTTGTTAATGATTTCAATACATATCTATCTCCATCTAGAATTTCAATTACTACGAATGAACCTTTAAATTTAGGATCAAGCTTAGTTTGGTGACGTTCTTCATTCCTTGGCAACATGTGGTCACCTACATTATATTTTACGATTTTTGCTTTGTTACTATCAAACCTAATTATACCCTGAACCCATTGAAAATGGGAATTCAGGGTATAATGGTTTTGTGAAAATGTATGTAACAGGCAGAAGGAGACGTCGCAGACCCTATAAAGTATATATATTCTTGATCAGCATAAAAAAATAAGTTGATTGAGCCCTGTCCGTCCGTCCGTCCGTCCGTCCGTTCGTCCGTATGAACGTCGAGATTTCGGAAACTACAAAAGCTAGAGAGCTGAAATTTTACATGAATACTCGTATGTTAGCTACGCAGTACGAGTTTGTTTTGTTTTTTCGATAACTCATCCTGTTTCCAAATTATCGATAGAAAATTCGTTTACATTTTTTAGGTTTTGTTGGTATAACTTCTACACCGTTTTAGCTAAAGACTTCAACTTTATATTTTTAGATAGATATTATGGATACGCAGATTTTGTAGTTTTCAGATTTTGGATGCCACGCCCCCTTCGCCCACAATTTGGAAAAAACGCATTTCAAATACTAGAGACTTGCATTTGGCACATAGATAGATTTATATACCCTTAATCTACTCTGAAAATTTCATGAAAATCGTCCATCTAGAAATGGAGTTATAAGCGTCCAAATTTCAGCCCAACCCACCCTCAAGCCACGGCAGCAACTGCGCAGTTAGCAGAGCGCGCGCTTATAAGTGCGTAAAGAAGAAGAGTATCACTTTTTTGCAGGGTTCAGGGTATCTCGTAGTCGAGCCGTCTCGACTAGAGCCTTCTTACTTGTTTTGTCTTTTCGTGCATTCTCTTCCATATTTCGATTGGCTTGTTCCCTGATATGTTTCCTGTCCAGCACGTCTTCATTTTCAATGATCGGCAGTAGACCAAAAGGTCTAGCTTCCTTCCCAATTAGTAGTTCTAATGGACTAAACTAAGTCACTCTAAGGACTGTACAATTCATTGCTAATTGTACCTCAGGTAACGCGTCCTGCCATGATCTCTGACTAGATTCTACTGCGGTCAACATGTTTTTAAGCGTACTCATCACTCGTTCAACCTGACCGTTTGCCCTACTCGCGCCTGTAGCAATCAAATGTAGATTCATTTTCTGATGAGAACAAAATTCACGAAAACCTGCGCTTGCAAAACATCGACCTTGGTCCGCAATTATTCTGGTGGGCAAGCCAAATAAATAAAACACAGACTTTAGGGCCTTGATACAACTTTATGTATTTAAGTTTATCGTGTGATAAAAATAAACAAACTTCGTAAATGCATCTATTATAACAATTACATATTCCTTCAAGTCATTTTTGCCACTCAGTTTGCCAGTTATGTGAACATGTATCGTGTGCCACGGTATGTCTATCTTGGGGATAGGATGCAGTTCTGCTTGTACTCTACCGGCGGGTGGCTTAGATAATTTGCAAGTGATGCAATTTCCTACGAATCTACGTACATATTTTAACATATTTTCAAACCAGTAGTACTCATAAACCTTATCCAATGTCTTTTCCCAACCCAGATGCATAATTGATTCATGGACATGATATATGATTGCCCATCTAAAGGCCCTTGGGATTACAGGCAAATACTTGCTTTTACCATTTCTTTGAATTTTTCTATGTAGTATTCCACTACGCAGCTCATACATATGTTTTGCTTAGACTTTCTGGCAACTCATTATTCTTTAGTTTCGTCGATACATCTAATATTTCGGAATCCCGCTGTTGTTCCGAAATCAACCTGTTCAAGCATGAACATGCCACTTATATAAACATATTAAAAAATAGGCAATAGTCGATAACCTGCGCGTTATCTGAAGCCAAGTAATAAACATGTCATCCCTTAGCTGCAGCGACTAACGCAGCAAGTAATAAAAATGTAACGCGAGACGTGAGAACGGCTTAGCGATGGAAAAGGGACACTTGACAAACATCTGTGCACTTGTGTGCATGGAATTAATTATAGCCTTCCAGTGCCTGGAAGTAATTTTAAGGTATATAAGCACAAGGATTTTAAGGAATAAACAGTTCAATTTTTGTTCTCACAAAGAGAAGAGTTCAATCTTTGAATTCGGTAAATGTGGAGTGTTTCATTTCGACTCTCTAACATTTTGGTCCTTCGGCGTTCTCTGTTGTTTTCCCCCACCAGTGGTAAGAGACACAGAGAAAGGAACCAGCGTCTTTGTGCTGTGGTATTACAAACCTCAGCAAAAGACAACAAAAATTTTGTTATATTGCTCTGTTCTCCCCCACCAGAGGTAAGAGACAGAGTATATATACGAAATAGTGCTCAAATTTTAAAAAAGAAAAGTTTGTAGTGCAAATAAGTCCGTATCTCCAAAATAAAAAGGGAACGGACAACATTAAAAAAAAAAAAGTGCTCAAAAAATAAATTGTAGTGCAAATAAGTTCGTGTCTCAGAAATAAAAGGGAACGAACAACATTAAAAAAAAACAAGTAAGAAAACTCTAGTCGAGAGTGCTCGACTAGATAATACCCTGAACCCAATTTTAATAAAATAAAATAATAATCTGTACTGTGGTTTGGTTTTTTGTAATTATATTAAAAATGCATCAATTTTAGTGCTGAAATGGCAAAAAACTTCTTTATTTTGACAAATAGTTAAATATATTGCTCTTGATTAGTACTAAAATTAATCCGTTTTCAAGATAATTACAACAAACCAAAGTGTCGAACGTGACAAAAAGTTTACTTTTCTGGGGAATTTCCCATATGGATAAATGAGAAAGTATATGTAGATAAGAATGTATGCGTGTAACGTTCAAAATGTACATATGGACATGTATATATACATTGCATTGCCAAAAAAAAAATAATAATAGATGGCGCTTATATTAGTTGAAATTCGAAAAATGTTATATTATTAAATATCATTAAAAATAGACCCAACAAATAGACGTTCCTCGATTAACACGCATCACCTTAATTAACACAGACACTTCATAATTGTAAAAGAAATATATCAATGCCACTCGAAGCTGTAATAGCCATAGTAAATAAGTTCGCTGCTAAAGCGCCATCTAGCAAGTTTAAATTCTTAGACCATGCTAGGCTAGTTTTGAATGTATGTACATGTGTGCATACATATAGGAAAACTCTTACCGCAGATGTGACGTGCTTTTGTTATTTGGGCAGACTTTTTTTTTTGTTCATTATTTTCTGTTGACTTAACGGAATAAAATATAATTGAAACAAAAACACTTTCAGAAATGATGCTATTAAATATTTGAAATTAAAAAAAAAACGCACTTTTTCACAATTAGTTAAACTACCAACTGACTTTCAAAGGTATCAAATACAAAAGAATAAATAATAATAAAAAAGAAATAAATATAAAAACTAAAAAAAAGTTAAAAATAAGATATTATGAAGGGCTTAGGCGGGGCTAGAAACTGCGACAGCCTAACATTCGTTGCATCTGCCTAGCCATCTACACCACGGCTCACTTAAACGGCGAAGTAGCGAAAACGAATGAAATTCGCCATATACGAAAGAAACACTAAAGCAGTGGCTGAAAATACAAATACAATTCAAAGACAATTCTAACGCAATTCAAAAACAATTGTGATTCTTAGAATCTGCACGCATATCAACATAGAAAACGGCCCAAGATTTTTTGTGTGTATATGTGCACACGCATACGAAAATTGATTTGCATTGCTCAACGTTGCTTGCATTTCCATTGCTACTTTAATTGTTTTAAAATTTTTAAAATATATAATGGAATGTAATGAGAGTTTCAGCATATGATCTACATATTCTATTTATATTATAACATTTTAGGTTTTTTTAGAAATCATAACTCTTTTACAATTAGCTTTACATGCACAAATATGTACATACATGTATGTATGTATGTACGATTGCAGCCACACGCTGATCTACGCTTACATGTATGTACATATGTATGTATGTGTGTATGTACATACATACATACATATGTATGTGCGCCCGCAATGCGTCATGCTGTGTCGCTGCCTTGCTTGCTGCGCCACATGGGTTTTGATGAGAAAACTTTATAGACTAATAATTCTGTTTCTTGATGGACAATCGTATTGATATGTTCAGATTAAGATTATGATATTCATATCTTTATGCCAAACCAAACTGTATGTCTCTAGTATTTGAAATGCATTTTTTACACATTTGGGGGTGTGGGGGCGAATTGGGGACCGGAATCCAAAATCTGACAAAAACCGAAATTGTATTAAATTGGTATCTACATATATGCAGAAGACTTGGAAACTCTAACTCTAAGGATGAATTAGCTAGAATTTTATAACTGGTTCCCGATAATTTCAGTTACCGATAACCTAGCAAATATACAAGTTATCGAATTTCTGAAACAAACTCGTACTGCGCGCGCAATATACGGACCTAACACAAAAAGAATGAACTCTCTAGCTTTTGTATCTTCGGAAATCGACGCGTTCAAACATACGGACAGACGGACGGACGGACGGACAGACGGACATGGCTAGATCAACTTTTCTCGTCACCCTGATCAAGAATATATATACTTTATGGGGTCTGCCACGCCTCCTTCTGCCTGTTACATACTTTTAACAAAACCATTATACCCTGATTTCCCATTTTCAATGGGTTCAGGGTATAAAAAAAAGTGCTCAAAAAATAAATTGTAGTGCAAATAAGTTCGTGTCTCAGAAATAAAAGGGAACGAACAACATTAAAAAAAAAAAAAGTGCTCAACAAATAAATTGTAGTGCAAATAAGTTCGTATCTCAGAAATAAAAGGGAACGAACAACATTAAAAAAAAAAAAAAGTGCTCAAAAAATAATTTGTAGTGCAACTAAGTCCATATAGGACATCAAAAAAAAAAAGTGCTCAAGTTTTAATAAAGATAAATTTGCAGTGCAACTAAGTCCGTATCCCAGAAATAAATAAGGGAACGGACAACTTTAATAAGTCCAAATAGGACATAAAAAAAAAAGCGCTCAAAAATATTCAAAGTTTGTAGTGCGAATAAGTCCGTATCCCAAAAATAAAAAGGGAACGGACAACTTTCATAAGTCCAAAGAGACAAATTCAAAAAGTCGAAAAAAGGACAACAAAAACCGCAAAAAAAAAACAAAAAGCGAACACAAAAAAAAAAAAAAGAAAAATCAAACAAACAACAACAGCACCAATCGATCACGCAGGAGCGAGTCAGAAGACAGCGGGATTCCAGTCACGCAGGAGCTATTTAGAAGAAAGCAGGATTCCAATCACGCAGGAGCTACTCAGAAGACAGTGGGATTCAAATCGATCACGCAGAGCCACCCTTCGGAGAAGACTGGAGCTAAGATAAGTTGTAATTTTATTTACTTTATTGTTAAAATAAGAAAAGAAAATGCTGTCAGAAAAAATCATAATACTGTTAAAAAAACAATCGGACTTAGTGTCCAGATTGATGAAGCTAGACTCATCAGATGAGATAAGGCCACCTAGCGACATATTAGATACAGAATGAGCTAGAAAATAATAACTCAATATTGTTAAAAGTGGGGATAATAGACCACCCATATTTTAACAATAAGGAGTTTGAAAAAGCAATAAAAACTATAAAAGATATAAAAACAGAAATTTTGAGTAGCGGGAAGCAAATCAAATAAGAAATCAGGCAGATAGGGACGGTTACAGTTCATGAAGAGGCAGATTTTGAAAAGAAAGTCGATCAGATAAGAAAATATCGAATATAAACAAATGAGGATATTGCGAAATCAAATGTAGGGGTTTTCGAAATGCGAAAAAATAAGATTCTATTCTTATGGAATAGAATTTCGAAACACATACAAGAGCTTCAACCCAAATATGAAGCCAGCAAAACGTTTGAAGAAGGGGTAATCGAACTAGAGTTCGACATTCAAAATACCATCAGCGCATTAGACGCAAAGAAAACTTCCCCAATTCAACCCACTATCCAAGAAAAGGGGGATAATCTCCCTGGACTACCGAGAATGCAAGTCCCAATATTCTTTGGCGATGCTAAAGATTGGGACTCATTCGCTCAACTATTTAACGACCTTATCGATCAAAGACAGGACCTAACTTCTGCCATAAAATTTAACTATTTAAAAACCTCATTACGAGGAGAAGCAAAGAGCATGGTTGCTCACCTATTAACAGGGTCCGCAGATAACTATACCGTAGCTTGGGAATTATTAACCAAAAGATACGAAAATAAAAGAAAGATTTTTTCGGAACAATTTAACCGAATATTAGAACTCCCAAATTTAGATATTGACTCATCCAAAAGTATCAACAACTTCATACACACAATCAATGAGTCAATACACATCATTAAAAATAAAGCTCAACTCTCAAGTGAAGTTGACAAAATGTTTGCACATTTAATACTGAGAAAATTTAGTAAAGAGGCTCTTCAATTATATGAAAGCCAAATAAAAAAGACAAAGGATATACAACTGCTGACTGACGTAATGGACTTTTTAGAACAGAGGTATTACTCAACGTCCGCATCAAAAAAAGAAGAAAAGAAAGTATTCAGAAGCACTACCAATGTGCAATATTGTCCGATATGCAAAGCAGTAGGCCACAGTGTCACGCAATGCACAAAATTTAAAGCAATGAATCCGAGTGAAAGGCTTGACACTGCTAAAAAGACATACTTATGTCTAAAATGTTTAAAACACTCAAACTCATATCGGTGTAAAAATGACATAAGTTGTGGCTTTTGCAACAGAGATCATCACACAATGCTACATTTAAATATAAATAAAGACAGGGTTAATACAGTAATGGCAAATGAAAAGGCCTTATTAGCCACTGCAATAATTAAAGTAAAAACAAGCAAGGAGAACTATATTGAATTAAGAGCATTGATAGATAGCGGGTCTCAAAAAACCATTATATCTGAGGAGGCCGCACAGTGGTTGAATTTACCCCGAATCAGAAATGAGACAGAAATAAGTGGAATATCAGCAGAAAACACTTGTAGGTCGAAATACAAAGTGAAGCTAGATATAAAAACAACAGAATTAAAAAAAGAGCAGCTAAAGGTTGAGGCCATCATAGTATCAAAATTAATGAAAGCCCTCCCAGTAGACAAAGTAAATATAGATACAGCTAAATGGCACAGTTACAGTTTAGCTGATCCCCAATTTAATAAGCCAGGTCGAGTAGACACGATAATAGGCGCAGACTTATACGAACATGTACTAAAAAATGGAATAGTAAAAATAGATGGATTACTCGGGCAAAATACAAAGTTTGGATGGATTATATCAGGTTATACAAAATTTAAAGGTAAATCCACAAAAGAAACAAAAAGAAGCAAAAAGAAAGAGATGCCCAAATCAAAAGAAGGGCAAATAAAGCAAATGCAGGATGAAAATTGTCATCCAGTTAGACGGCCAATACGAATAATAAAAGAAGTTCATAAAGACCAAGATAATAAAGCTAAAGTCGTAAAAATTAAATCACAAGAAGGGTCGGTTACACGACCTATCAACAAAATATGCCCACAGTGTAAATTAAAAAATGAAGACTCAGAACAAAGTAGCACGAAACAAACCACTAGGGGGCGGGGAGGATCAAGACTAAGCGTATTGATGGCTATGATAATGTTAGCATTACTCTGTCAAATGTCATGTGCAAAAGTAAATACTCATAATAATAACATCCACTCAGGGAGATACGAAGAAGTTGAAACCTCATACGAAGGAAGAATAGTTGAGATCCCAAAAATAGTGTGGAGCCCATTAGAACTAACAAAAATTAACCACAGAAAAGAAATAGAACATTCACAAAAAGCAATACAGCATATGAAGGAAAATCACTTAGAGTTAAACGGGCTCCATTTTCATCATATATCAGGACACACATCAATGATATTAAGCATTATAATTGTAATAATATTAGTTATATATGCCATAAGAAAATGTAATGTAAAGAGACGACTAAAAGCTATAGCATTTCCTGGTCCTATATAATTTAGAATATAAAATTTACAAAATATCTGATAACCTGCGCGTTATCAAAAACACAGAAATTAGGCCCCCGGGCAGAATGTTCAAACATGAACACGGAAAATAAAAACATACATATGTATAAGAATAAACATTACGGATAACCTGCGCGTTACCAAACATAAAATTAAAATTTCTCAGCCACAAATCTTAGGCCCCTGGCAGTATGTTCAAGCATGAACATGCCACTTATATAAACATATTAAAAAATAGGCAATAGTCGATAACCTGCGCGTTATCTGAAGCCAAGTAATAAACATGTCATCCCTTAGCTGCAGCGACCAACGCAGCAAGTAATAAAAATGTAACGCGAGATGTGAGAACGGCTTAGCGATGGAAAAGGGACACTTGACAAACATCTGTGCACTTGTGTGCATGGAATTAATTATAGCCTTCCAGTGCCTGGAAGTAATTTTAAGGTATATAAGCACTAGGATTTTAAGGAATAAACAGTTCAATTTTTGTTCTCACAAAGAGAAGAGTTCAATCTTTGAATTCGGTAAATGTGGAGTGTTTCATTTCGACTCTCTAACACAACCAATTATCGGTTATCTCAGTCAAATTAATTCTCATTTCGATTGTTTTATTCAGACACAAATTTTTCTCAGGTAGTGGATTTCGAGAAAGAAACTCTACGTGCGCCATTCGCTCTCCTTTTCTATACTCTATATCGAAATCGTAAGACTGTAGAAACGCCCAACCCTGTGCACTCTTGGAGTTAAATCTAATTTAGTACGGCTAGCCTTTAGAGAATTGCAGTCTGTAAATACGACAAATTTTCGTCCTTGAAGATAATGCCTGAAATGTTTGATACTATTAACAACTGCCAGCGTCTCGAGTTCATATGAGTGGTACTTGGATTCGGCCGGAGATGTACATTTGCTGTAATACTCTACCACATGGGGTTTGTTTTCAATTTTTTGCAGCAGAACCGCTCCATAACCACATGAACTAGCATCCGTGTGTAACTCTATAGGGAACTGCGGATCAAATATGATTAACAACGGTGCCGGTGCCTGTGTCAATATGGCTATTATTTTTAATCGTATTTGCTCATGTTCTGGATGCCAAATAAATTCTGAATTTTTCTTTGAAGTAAGGTTATACAAAGGTTTGAGCGTCTCAGAAAATTTCGGAACAAATTGGCGGAAATAGGAGGCTAAACCTATAAATTATAAGAACATTTACAAAAAGCAATACAGCATATGGTCCTATATAATTTAGAATATATAAATTGTCTTAATTGAGACACTGTTTGTGGGAGTGGCAGGGACACCAAAGCCCGTATTTTACGTGCATTTGGTCTGATTTCTCCGTTTCTTATTTCAAATCCCAAATACTCTATACTAGTTTTGAGGAAAGAACATTTGGTCACGTTAAACGAAAATCCAGCCTTACTTAAAGTTTCTAACACAGTGTTTAACCGGTCTAGCGCTTCTTCTTTAGTTTCGGCAACAATCAATACATCATCGATATAAACTATTACAAACGTATATGCTAGTGCTCCCAACGCTTTCATAATCGCCCGTTGAAACACGGAAGGTGCATTTTTCAAGCCAAACGGCATTGTCAAAAACTCATATTGCCCTTTGGGAGTTACAAAAGCGGTTCGTTCAATTGAGTGTTTATGTACTGGTAAAATCCACTTGCCATATCTAAACAGGAGAAATATTTTGCTCCGCGAAGCCGAGCTATCTGATCTGAGATAAGGGGCAACGGATACCTGTCAGCAGCCGTATTATCGTTCAACATGCGATAATCTACACAAAGACGATCAGTGCCATTTTTCTTTTAACTAACAGCATAGGGCTGGCGAAAGGCGAATTACTTGGACGGATAATATTTGATTTTAACAATTCATCAATTTTTCCCCGCACGTGTTCTTTTTCTTGTACACTAAGTCTATAAGGTCGACGCTGTACTGTCTTTTGTGGGTCTATTAGTCTAATTTCCAGTTGTCCCGTACTGACTCTAGGCCCTGGAATTCCGTCAATAAAGTGATCAGAGTAACGTTTCAATATATTTGTTAAGGCTGACTTATCCGATTCATTAAGATCCGCATCAAATTGTATAGCATTTTCGTGATCAATCAAAGTTATGCAGGCAACCGTATTTGTTTTGTGAATTTGGAATTTGTCAGCATCCATTGTTACAGTGAAGCCAAGGCTAAGAATTTCACGACCAATCAACACATCGTGCTTCAGAAACTTATCCATAACCACGTGTAACAAAATCTCATAACAATATTCCTCAATACAAATAGAATCCTTACTTATACCATTTAACTTAACAATATTATTAATTCTCTTTCCAATAAATTTGTCAGCAACACTTTCCTTTATTAGAGAGCATTCTGCTCCAGAGTCGAAGCAAAATGGAACGGACTCACCGGATACGCTTATTGTTTCTGATGGAGCAGCCACAGTGCAGACCTCGACACGCTTCTCAGTGACGTTTCCGCTTGGACAGGCAGATGCGAAATGTCTGTAACGAGTTACATAGGGCAGACAGAACGGAATAGAGCGTTGTATACTCTTGTGCAGGGCACGCGCTGGATCCGTCTCAGGATAGTCGGGAAGAGGGAGGGGTACAAAGAGGAAGTGCAACTCCAGGTGCTGCCACACATTATTTATTAGAAAAAAAATGGCGTGCCTACTTTCGATGGTCACTGGTCAATTTAGATAGCACGAAGGGAAGAAAAGAAGAAAGAAAGAGACAAACGCACAAACATAGCTGCCAAGCTGGGTATCGGCCCAAGATATTTTAGGCGACCGATATTGCCCTCCCTACCATGATCGCTAATTACCATATATACATTTTGACGATCCCATTCCAGCTTGAGAAAATAATACACCCTTACCCAGTTGCATCGCATGGCCCCGAAAAGATTAGACTTAGCAAATGTTCATTTTAGCTTTAAAGTTTAATACAAAAAGAATTATATCGATACATTAGAATGATGGTAAAGAGAGGTAAAGATATTAGAGCTTTTTTTAAAGCTTTTAAGTAAGCTGTCAGCTGCTAGGAAGAATAAGCCAGCAAGGAAATGATAAACGTAGGATACTATAATAAGTGAAAAGAATGATAGGAAAGAAAAAATGATTAGTGCATTATTCTTTACAAATGTAGCGTAGCAAAACAAACGCTGATAAACTAAATAAGAAGCAAATCAAACTTAAATTTAATATTGTGCACTTATGGCAATATCCCGCGATGAAAGCGCTTCCATTTCGGTATGGCTGTAAGCTGCTATAAAAATTATGCTTTGTGCAAAAATGAATAAAATAAAAAAAATAAAAACAAAAAAAAAAAAAAAATATATATATATATATATATATATATATATATATATATATATATATATATATATAGAAAAAGAAGATGCTAAGTAAGGGAAAATATTCATATGGAGTAGATAGGATTAGATATACAAAATTTTATAATATATAAATTATAAACTATTTTAATTATACATTTTCATGATTAGATTAGATTTTCTTTTTTTTTCGTTTTTTTTTTTTTTTTTTTTTTTTTTCTAGCAAATGAAAAAATTTTTAGTTCGAATATGCAGGGTATCGTTATAAACGATTCATCCAACGATTCCAATTGGAAACACAAGTTCTCTTCAGAGACTGCGTAGAGTGGTGGCGTGGCCAAAAAAAAAAAGGTATTTGCGTCTAGCAAAGGCTGCTCAGCTTTTGGTGGGTGGGAGATTTGCCAATTTTGCAGCGCAAGTTCTGCGGCCTTATGTGCTTGCCGATTTAGGCGTAGCGTATTTGTCGCCAGCACAAAAGAGAGTTAAGATAAGGCTTGCTGCCAAACCTGCAAAGAGGTTTGTGCGAAATTATTTAATTTATTCAATAGAGGTTTTTTCTTATTTCTTTTCGTTACCAATCGAAATTAATGTTGTATGACTCACCAATGATCGATTTGGCACTTGCACTAATAAAAGAAAAGAAATTCTTCTTTTTCTATTTTGTTGTAAAATTTTCACAAATTAATTTGCACAGTATACTTGGCACAGTAAAAATTTCGGTCTTGCCGTTTTGCGAGTCAAATTAGAAAAGAAAGTATGGCCGATGCTGGAGCGGCAAGCCAGCGCTTGGGAAAAGATATAACTTCCTAGCGAAACAATTACTTCTGTTATCTTATGGTCTCCCTTTGTTTGCCCTGGATTACAGCTGTTTTAAACGGCACACTGGTCTGCTGAGTGCATGCTTTTAGGCTATTCATAATATTAAAATTTGTAAACATATATTTATAAAAATGCTTGACTTTAGATAGTCCAGCGCCACTACAAAACCCCCCTACCAAAATCACACTCATAGGGTGATTCACGCTGGACTCGACCCTTTTTGTTTTAGATCTTTTGCATGGTATTTACCAATTAAACGACCCTGCAAGAAATGCAGTTGCTTAATTGGAGTGACTCCGGCGACATTAATCTCATGTGAAAATAGGGTTGTTCGACCTAAGCCCAGTTTAGCAAAAGACGGGAACAAATTAACGTGTTGCAACAATTGGCGTTGCGTGGCTGTGAGTGGTTTTAGGTTCTGATCCTCTATGGAGGACAAAGTATTAATACTGGGTACCACCTCCAATGGAAGAAGATTAAATTGAGTCCAAAAATCAATCTCGAAATATAAATCCTGAGACAACGAAGGTACT
Source organism: Drosophila borborema (assembly GCA_030914335.1). Lineage (NCBI taxonomy): Eukaryota > Metazoa > Arthropoda > Insecta > Diptera > Drosophilidae > Drosophila > Drosophila borborema. The sequence continues at coordinate 34,584 of JAUESP010000155.1, read as the reverse complement.
ATATAAAATGTTAACATTCTAGCTTCATTTCTAAATTTAATTTCGGTAGTAATTTTGCCAATAATATTCTGCGCCTTCCCATCCGCCGTTCGTACAGCCGAACTTAGCGGCTTAAATTCAATATTGGAATTGAGAACGTGATTAGAAAAGTTTCCACCTATACAACTTAAGGAAGCGCCAGTGTCCATAAGACCAGTAATACTCTTTCCTAGCAAGCTAACATCTGTATACGGCCTAATGTCTTGAGCGTTTGCTATCACGGCTAACATTAATTGCGTATGCTCTACTTCACACTGCTTTCCTTCTGAGAGGCGTGGACATATTTGAGTACTAGAAGCTGAACATATTTGGGTGTGTATTGTTACTAAAGGAGGCTTATCTAGTTGTGAGGTCGTGATTGGGTTGGTTGTATGATCGAAAACCTTTTATGTGTTGGTTGATTTCGAATTCATTTGTTTGCGTGCACTGGTCGAAGGTGCACGAGCTGACAAGTTTTTTGAAAAGTTGTTGCATTTCTGGCACGATGGCTTGTACGTGTCGGGCTTGCCACAACCATAACAAAATATGCGTCGTTCTGCCGTACAATCTTGGTACCTGTGCCCTGTCGCATTACAATTCCAGCAAAGTAAATTTACTGCAGATATTTCTGGACTATCTTCTTCCTCATCAATGAACTCGTGTTGTATTGAAATTCCACTTATTGTGTGACGTGGCCTTGGTATAGGATGTGGCCGAGTTACTAATGGTTTGCCAACGCTTTGTAAAAAGATTTCGCGTGTGCGCACCAAATGTCGCAACTGAGCAACTCTCTCAATTTTTTCATAGAGTAGTTCGTGCTGAATCTCTGGGAGCAAATTACTACGAAGAATTTGTAGCAACGATGACTCACTCAGGGGCCTCGAAAGTTTGTCCGAAAGTGCAACAACGGCCTCATGAAACTCATCGAAGGGTTCGCCTATCTTTTGCTTACGCCTATCGATAGTAGCTCGAATATGTATGTCTGTTCTATCATCTTTGAATTGATCCCGAAGTGCGTAACAAAGTTCATGCCAACGAATCTCGGGCACGCTTTTGTGATAACGCCAGAACCATTCATTCGCATTTTCCTCAAAAAGGTTGCTAGCGTACCTAGACAACAACTCAAAGTTGCCTTCAACAGTCTGATGCGTAAGAGCTTCTGCTCGATAAATAAAATCGTCTACCGATAAAGCCGTTTTCCCATTAAAACGAACTTTCCAATTGGCAATGATTTGGCTAATGCGATCTGGTCGAAAATCTGTTCCAGGAGTGAGCCTATTGCTAGTATGAGTTCCAGACACCGTTGAGGCTGCTCTAAGCTCATTCTGAGCAAAATTGCTGGTATCTTCTTGAGTAGGCAGTACGGTACTACGATCTGCAGAAGGCCTGGATGAGGACCCAACCATTTTCTGAAAGCCGCTCTCTATTGCCTGTGACAATATCTGTGTTTGCTGAAGTGAAGCTGCAGCAATGGCATTTGCAATTATTGTTGCCAAGTCTGCAACTGGAGGTGATGTTCCCCAGGGAACCACTACTGGTGACGAAATATATATTTCAGGCATATTGGATATGGCAGAGGTTGCTATCCTTCTTGTCTGTGATCTAGTTTTTAGTTGCTACATTCGATCCCGATGGTTTATCCATTACAGAATCGGTGCTAACGGCTACACTTGGTAATCGCAGCGACTGCTTGCAGACTGGACAAACTGATTTATTAGTTATTTTCGCGTTAAAACACGATTGATGAAATGTATGTCCACAGTCTGTTTTAAATAACTGGCTTTCAATAGTAATAGACTCAGTACAAATAAAACAGTCCGGACTAGGTTCGTCAGGCAGAGATAAATTTTCGCTACTACGCGTTAGAGGCATTTTCCTATTTCGCTTTTTCTATTTATATAAATAACAACTAACTTGACAGATAATTGATAATTGAATTTAACAAAAAAACTAATAAAACCAACTCAATGATAATAGGTAGGAATACAAATAGACAACTAATATATCAAAATAAAGCAAAAAAAAAAAAAACAAGTAAGAACGTTGCAGTTAGGCGCAACTAACAGCGATATTTTTTGTTCCCATAGGTGCATCTTATTTATTTAATAAACATTTAATTAACGAAATATTTCGGCAATTATAAAACGTACATGGCAAGCAACAACGTTTTTCCTACACATACCTACAAATTTACACATGTACACACTATACGAGTATACTCGCAATTTTCTATGTATGCATACAAAAGTTTGCATGCCAGAATATTCTAAGAATTGTAACTGAATTGGGAATTTTTCGATCGTTACTTTAGTTTTGTCAGAGACGCTCTAGCAATCTTATTTGGTTTTAGTTAACGCAGCCCATATTAGGTCGGTGACGCTGATGGTAAGCGCTATGCAAGCTATAGTTGGGTGCGTGGGTTCGAATCCCGCAAAGAACTTTCTCTTTTTTCAAAAATTATTATTTTTAATTTTTTTTTAAATATTTATTATAAAATGCTTGCTGCCAATTGATAATAATTTATAAACATACGCATATGAATTGTGCATTTAAGCTAAAACTAAAACAACTTTTCCGATTTGCCACGCTGCTTGCTTGGCAAGCAGTTTTTCTATGCATGCATATATGTATGTATGTATGTACACAGATGTTTGTATTTGTGTATACACATCCAAGTGTGTATACATATTGCAAGAAGTGCGATTGTGTTGTTTTGTTACGTCACAAGCTGCTGATCAGCTGGTCAGCTGATCAGCTGTGAATTTATTTAGGCTTAGCTAACGATTACATGTTGTTTTCAAAAGACCTAGGTTCGAATCCCGCTGGAAACTTTTTATTTATTAATCGAGAACTTATAAATTTTATTTTTTAAAGTCATTAATATTATTATATTTATGTTAAAATGTTTTCTGCCACCATAGCAATTGCTACTAAGCTATTATATGCATGAATTATGCAGTTGGCCACAACAAACTTCTTTGCCGATTTGCCACGCCCCCAGTGGGCGTAGACGCATAAATTTTTGCCAGTTCTTAGAAAGAGCCGAGGCTAACATGCCTGCAAAATTTGGTTGCTTACATTCCAAAAATGCGAAAATTACAGGGTATTTTTCGATATGCCACGCCCCCAAAGAGGCTGAAAATTATTTTTGGGGCATCGATAGAGGAGAACATTAGTAACTCAACCATCCAATTTTCAAGCGTCTAGCTCTTAAACTGTAGGAGATATAAACTTTTGCGGTTTGCCACGCCCCCTGTGGGCGTAGATATATCCACCATAGCTTATTAGTCTTGGGTTGTCAACCCGAGTATACATGCAAAATTTCAAGTCTCTAGTGTCAATAGTGTTCAAAATATAGCACAATTTGAAAAATCTCTATATATTCAGGTCCGATTTGCCACGCCCCCAATGGGCGTAGACATAAAACTTTTTGATCGATCTTCTTAGAATCATAACATTAACTCACATGCAAATTTCAGCGTTCTAGCTTTAACGGTGTAGAAGATACGTATTTCCCGATTTTCCACGCCCCCAATGGGCGTAGATATATCCGCCATAGCTTTTTGAACTTGGGTTGTCACCCCGAGTATACATTTCAAATTGCAACTCTCTAGCTCATCATCTAGTATGATAACTTGACTATGGGCGGAAGAGTTTTCCGATTTGCCACGCCCCTAGTGGGCGGATCGGGAAAATTTTAACACTTTATAATTCGGGGACATATATGAGTATATGTTTAAAATTTCAAGTCTCTAGCTCTAATAGCGCCGAAAAATATTGCGTTCATACGGACAGACGGACAGACGGACAGACGGACGGACGGACAGACGGACAGACGGACAGCAAGACGGACATTGCACAAACCCAATATACTTTCTTCCCTTTGGGAACAAAGTATAAAAATGTAGCACATTTTTAATGTTAATCACGCACACCGCGAAAGGAAAGAGGTCCCTGCTCGGGCGCCAATTAACGATTGCGGTGCCACGGTGCCGTGTATACTTACAGCAATTGGGTTCTCATTATGATAGAAATAAGTTCGCAGAATACGTTATAAAAGTTGGAAGGTTTATTAGTGAATTAATTAATACAAGTTATCGACTCCGTCTCCAGAATTAGACTGACCGCCTTTGCTCAAGTGGCGCTTTATCTAGCTGTGCTGAAGTTGTGTTGTTGCCGGCGTCGCAGCAGCGGCGGCGGCAGCGGGTGCAGCGGCGCTTGCAGCGTCAGCGGTTTCGGCGTGGCCGCCGTTGAACTCGCTATGGCGCGGCGTCTCCGGTGGCGGCGGGACAGCAATGTCAGCGGTTTCGCATGACCGTTGCTGAGGCCGCGGATTGTTTTTCGGTGACGACTCTGCATTCCAGCACTTGAAATTGTCAACGTAACTGCAACTATGTTGCAACCGCTAGATGCGGAGTGGGGAGGCAGAGAGTGGTTCTGAGAGTAGAGTGGCGGAGGCGACGGGCATGGGGAAAGGGAGCCGCTTGGCGTTGGCTGGTGTTAATTTTTATGCTATTTTCTTACATTCTTTCCTCCTTTTTATACTTTACTAATAGTTCTTCTATATTCTTAGCACAAAACAATGTTTGTCTTAAATCGCCTATAGGATGTGTTCCCATGGTACCCGAAATCGTATGTAATTGAGATATTCTTTTGAATTTGGTTTACTCATTATTTTATTTTTCTTTCAGTTATCGCTCTTCCGTATAATTTTTTTTTTTTATACTTTGTTCCCGAAGGGGAAAAAGTATATTGGGTTTGTGCAATGTCCGTCTTGCTGTCCGTCTGTCCGTCTGTCCGTCCGTCCGTCTGTCCGTCTGTCCGTCTGTCCGTATGAACGCAATATTTTTCGGCGCTATTAGAGCTAGAGACTTGAAATTTTAAACATATACTCATATATGTCCCCGAATTATAAAGTGTTAAAATTTTCCCGATCCGCCCACTAGGGGCGTGGCAAATCGGAAAACTCTTCCGCCCATAGTCAAGTTATCATACTAGATGATGAGCTAGAGAGTTGCAATTTGAAATGTATACTCGGGGTGACAACCCAAGTTCAAAAAGCTATGGCGGATATATCTACGCCCATTGGGGGCGTGGCAAATCGGGAAATACGTATCTTCTACACCGTTAAAGCTAGAACGCTGAAATTTTGCATGTGAGTTAATGTTATGATTCTAAGAAGATCGATCAAAAAGTTTTATGTCTACGCCCATTGGGGGCGTGGCAAATCGGACCTGAATATATAGAGATTTTTCAAATTGTGCTATATTTTGAACACTATTGACACTAGAGACTTGAAATTTTGCATGTATACTCGGGTTGACAACCCAAGACTAATAAGCTATGGTGGATATATCTACGCCCACAGGGGGCGTGGCAAACCGCAAAAGTTTATATCTCCTACAGTTTAAGAGCTAGACGCTTGAAAATTGGATGGTTGAGTTACTAATGTTCTCCTCTATCGATGCCCCAAAAATAATTTTTCAGCCTCTTTGGGGGCGTGGCATATCGAAAAATACCCTGTCATTTTCGCATTTTTGGAATGTAAGCAACCAAATTTTGCAGGCATGTTAGCCTCGGCTCTTTCTAAGAACTGGCAAAAATTTATGCGTCTACGCCCACTGGGGGCGTGGCAAATCGGCAAAGAAGTTTGTTGTGGCCAACTGCATAATTCATGCATATAATAGCTTAGTAGCAATTGCTATGGTGGCAGAAAACATTTTAACATAAATATAATAATATTAATGACTTTAAAAAATAAAATTTATAAGTTCTCGATTAATAAATAAAAAGTTTCCAGCGGGATTCGAACCTAGGTCTTTTGAAAACAACATGTAATCGTTAGCTAAGCCTAAATAAATTCACAGCTGATCAGCTGACCAGCTGATCAGCAGCTTGTGACGTAACAAAACAACACAATCGCACTTCTTGCAATATGTATACACACTTGGATGTGTATACACAAATACAAACATCTGTGTACATACATACATACATATATGCATGCATAGAAAAACTGCTTGCCAAGCAAGCAGCGTGGCAAATCGGAAAAGTTGTTTTAGTTTTAGCTTAAATGCACAATTCATATGCGTATGTTTATAAATTATTATCAATTGGCAGCAAGCATTTTATAATAAATATATAAAAAAAATTAAAAATAATAATTTTTGAAAAAAGAGAAAGTTCTTTGCGGGATTCGAACCCACGCACCCAACTATAGCTTGCATAGCGCTTACCATCAGCGTCACCGACCTAATATGGGCTGCGTTAACTAAAACCAAATAAGATTGCTAGAGCGTCTCTGACAAAACTAAAGTAACGATCGAAAAATTCCCAATTCAGTTACAATTCTTAGAATATTCTGGCATGCAAACTTTTGTATGCATACATAGAAAATTGCGAGTATACTCGTATAGTGTGTACATGTGTAAATTTGTAGGTATGTGTAGGAAAAACGTTGTTGCTTGCCATGTACGTTTTCTAATTGCCGAAATATTTCGTTAATTAAATGTTTATTAAATAAATAAGATGCACCTATGGGAACAAAAAAATATCGCTGTTAGTTGCGCCTAACTGCAACGTTCTTACTTGTTTTTTTTTTTTTTGCTTTATTTTGATATATTAGTTGTCTATTTGTATTCCTACCTATTATCATTGAGTTGGTTTTATTAGTTTTTTTGTTAAATTCAATTATCAATTATCTGTCAAGTTAGTTGTTATTTATATAAATAGAAAAAGCGAAATAGGAAAATGCCTCTAACGCGTAGTAGCGAAAATTTATCTCTGCCTGACGAACCTAGTCCGGACTGTTTTATTTGTACTGAGTCTATTACTATTGAAAGCCAGTTATTTAAAACAGACTGTGGACATACATTTCATCAATCGTGTTTTAACGCGAAAATAACTAATAAATCAGTTTGTCCAGTCTGCAAGCAGTCGCTGCGATTACCAAGTGTAGCCGTTAGCACCGATTCTGTAATGGATAAACCATCGGGATCGAATGTAGCAACTAAAAACTAGATCACAGACAAGAAGGATAGCAACCTCTGCCATATCCAATATGCCTGAAATATATATTTCGTCACCAGTAGTGGTTCCCTGGGGAACATCACCTCCAGTTGCAGACTTGGCAACAATAATTGCAAATGCCATTGCTGCAGCTTCACTTCAGCAAACACAGATATTGTCACAGGCAATAGAGAGCGGCTTTCAGAAAATGGTTGGGTCCTCATCCAGGCCTTCTGCAGATCGTAGTACCGTACTGCCTACTCAAGAAGATACCAGCAATTTTGCTCAGAATGAGCTTAGAGCAGCCTCAACGGTGTCTGGAACTCATACTAGCAATAGGCTCACTCCTGGAACAGATTTTCGACCAGATCGCATTAGCCAAATCATTGCCAATTGGAAAGTTCGTTTTAATGGGAAAACGGCTTTATCGGTAGACGATTTTATTTATCGAGCAGAAGCTCTTACGCATCAGACTGTTGAAGGCAACTTTGAGTTGTTGTCTAGGTACGCTAGCAACCTTTTTGAGGAAAATGCGAATGAATGGTTCTGGCGTTATCACAAAAGCGTGCCCGAGATTCGTTGGCATGAACTTTGTTACGCACTTCGGGATCAATTCAAAGATGATAGAACAGACATACATATTCGAGCTACTATCGATAGGCGTAAGCAAAAGATAGGCGAACCCTTCGATGAGTTTCATGAGGCCGTTGTTGCACTTTCGGACAAACTTTCGAGGCCCCTGAGTGAGTCATCGTTGCTACAAATTCTTCGTAGTAATTTGCTCCCAGAGATTCAGCACGAACTACTCTATGAAAAAATTGAGAGAGTTGCTCAGTTGCGACATTTGGTGCGCACACGCGAAATCTTTTTACAAAGCGTTGGCAAACCATTAGTAACTCGGCCACATCCTATACCAAGGCCACGTCACACAATAAGTGGAATTTCAATACAACACGAGTTCATTGATGAGGAAGAAGATAGTCCAGAAATATCTGCAGTAAATTTACTTTGCTGGAATTGTAATGCGACAGGGCACAGGTACCAAGATTGTACGGCAGAACGACGCATATTTTGTTATGGTTGTGGCAAGCCCGACACGTACAAGCCATCGTGCCAGAAATGCAACAACTTTTCAAAAAACTTGTCAGCTCGTGCACCTTCGACCAGTGCACGCAAACAAATGAATTCGAAATCAACCAACACATAAAAGGTTTTCGATCATACAACCAACCCAATCACGACCTCACAACTAGATAAGCCTCCTTTAGTAACAATACACACCCAAATATGTTCAGCTTCTAGTACTCAAATATGTCCACGCCTCTCAGAAGGAAAGCAGTGTGAAGTAGAGCATACGCAATTAATGTTAGCCGTGATAGCAAACGCTCAAGACATTAGGCCGTATACAGATGTTAGCTTGCTAGGAAAGAGTATTACTGGTCTTATGGACACTGGCGCTTCCTTAAGTTGTATAGGTGGAAACTTTTCTAATCACGTTCTCAATTCCAATATTGAATTTAAGCCGCTAAGTTCGGCTGTACGAACGGCGGATGGGAAGGCGCAGAATATTATTGGCAAAATTACTACCGAAATTAAATTTAGAAATGAAGCTAGAATGTTAACATTTTATATAGTACCTTCGTTGTCTCAGGATTTATATTTCGAGATTGATTTTTGGACTCAATTTAATCTTCTTCCATTGGAGGTGGTACCCAGTATTAATACTTTGTCCTCCATAGAGGATCAGAACCTAAAACCACTCACAGCCACGCAACGCCAATTGTTGCAACACGTTAATTTGTTCCCGTCTTTTGCTAAACTGGGCTTAGGTCGAACAACCCTATTTTCATTTTCACATGAGATTAATGTCGCCGGAGTCACTCCAATTAAGCAACTGCATTTCTTGCAGGGTCGTTTAATTGGTAAATACCATGCAAAAGATCTAAAACAAAAAGGGTCGAGTCCAGCGTGAATCACCCTATGAGTGTGATTTTGGTAGGGGGGTTTTGTAGTGGCGCTGGACTATCTAAAGTCAAGCATTTTTATAAATATATGTTTACAAATTTTAATATTATGAATAGCCTAAAAGCATGCACTCAGCAGACCAGTGTGCCGTTTAAAACAGCTGTAATCCAGGGCAAACAAAGGGAGACCATAAGATAACAGAAGTAATTGTTTCGCTAGGAAGTTATATCTTTTCCCAAGCGCTGGCTTGCCGCTCCAGCATCGGCCATACTTTCTTTTCTAATTTGACTCGCAAAACGGCAAGACCGAAATTTTTACTGTGCCAAGTATACTGTGCAAATTAATTTGTGAAAATTTTACAACAAAATAGAAAAAGAAGAATTTCTTTTCTTTTATTAGTGCAAGTGCCAAATCGATCATTGGTGAGTCATACAACATTAATTTCGATTGGTAACGAAAAGAAATAAGAAAAAACCTCTATTGAATAAATTAAATAATTTCGCACAAACCTCTTTGCAGGTTTGGCACCAAGCCTTATCTTAACTCTCTTTTGTGCTGGCGACAAATACGCTACGCCTAAATCGGCAAGCACATAAGGCCGCAGAACTTGCGCTGCAAAATTGGCAAATCTCCCACCCACCAAAAGCTGAGCAGCCTTTGCTAGACGCAAATACCTTTTTTTTTTTGGCCACGCCACCACTCTACGCAGTCTCTGAAGAGAACTTGTGTTTCCAATTGGAATCGTTGGATGAATCGTTTATAACGATACCCTGCATATTCGAACTAAAAATTTTTTCATTTGCTAGAAAAAAAAAAAAAAAAAAAAAAAAAACGAAAAAAAAAAGAAAATCTAATCTAATCATGAAAATGTATAATTAAAATAGTTTATAATTTATATATTATAAAATTTTGTATATCTAATCCTATCTACTCCATATGAATATTTTCCCTTACTTAGCATCTTCTTTTTCTATATATATATATATATATATATATATATATATATATATATTTTTTTTTTTATTTTTTTTTTATTTTATTCATTTTTGCACAAAGCATAATTTTTATAGCAGCTTACAGCCATACCGAAATGGAAGCGCTTTCATCGCGGGATATTGCCATAAGTGCACAATATTAAATTTAAGTTTGATTTGCTTCTTATTTAGTTTATCAGCGTTTGTTTTGCTACGCTACATTTGTAAAGAATAATGCACTAATCATTTTTTCTTTCCTATCATTCTTTTCACTTATTATAGTATCCTACGTTTATCATTTCCTTGCTGGCTTATTCTTCCTAGCAGCTGACAGCTTACTTAAAAGCTTTAAAAAAAGCTCTAATATCTTTACCTCTCTTTACCATCATTCTAATGTATCGATATAATTCTTTTTGTATTAAACTTTAAAGCTAAAATGAACATTTGCTAAGTCTAATCTTTTCGGGGCCATGCGATGCAACTGGGTAAGGGTGTATTATTTTCTCAAGCTGGAATGGGATCGTCAAAATGTATATATGGTAATTAGCGATCATGGTAGGGAGGGCAATATCGGTCGCCTAAAATATCTTGGGCCGATACCCAGCTTGGCAGCTATGTTTGTGCGTTTGTCTCTTTCTTTCTTCTTTTCTTCCCTTCGTGCTATCTAAATTGACCAGTGACCATCGAAAGTAGGCACGCCATTTTTTTTCTAATAAATAATGTGTGGCAGCACCTGGAGTTGCACTTCCTCTTTGTACCCCTCCCTCTTCCCGACTATCCTGAGACGGATCCAGCGCGTGCCCTGCACAAGAGTATACAACGCTCTATTCCGTTCTGTCTGCCCTATGTAACTCGTTACAGACATTTCGCATCTGCCTGTCCAAGCGGAAACGTCACTGAGAAGCGTGTCGAGGTCTGCACTGTGGCTGCTCCATCAGGAACAATAAGCGTATCCGGTGAGTCCGTTCCATTTTGCTTCGACTCTGGAGCAGAATGCTCTCTAATAAAGGAAAGTGTTGCTGACAAATTTATTGGAAAGAGAATTAATAATATTGTTAAGTTAAATGGTATAAGTAAGGATTCTATTTGTATTGAGGAATATTGTTATGAGATTTTGTTACACGTGGTTATGGATAAGTTTCTGAAGCACGATGTGTTGATTGGTCGTGAAATTCTTAGCCTTGGCTTCACTGTAACAATGGATGCTGACAAATTCCAAATTCACAAAACAAATACGGTTGCCTGCATAACTTTGATTGATCACGAAAATGCTATACAATTTGATGCGGATCTTAATGAATCGGATAAGTCAGCCTTAACAAATATATTGAAACGTTACTCTGATCACTTTATTGACGGAATTCCAGGGCCTAGAGTCAGTACGGGACAACTGGAAATTAGACTAATAGACCCACAAAAGACAGTACAGCGTCGACCTTATAGACTTAGTGTACAAGAAAAAGAACACGTGCGGGGAAAAATTGATGAATTGTTAAAATCAAATATTATCCGTCCAAGTAATTCGCCTTTCGCCAGCCCTATGCTGTTAGTTAAAAGAAAAATGGCACTGATCGTCTTTGTGTAGATTATCGCATGTTGAACGATAATACGGCTGCTGACAGGTATCCGTTGCCCCTTATCTCAGATCAGATAGCTCGGCTTCGCGGAGCAAAATATTTCTCCTGTTTAGATATGGCAAGTGGATTTTACCAGTACATAAACACTCAATTGAACGAACCGCTTTTGTAACTCCCAAAGGGCAATATGAGTTTTTGACAATGCCGTTTGGCTTGAAAAATGCACCTTCCGTGTTTCAACGGGCGATTATGAAAGCGTTGGGAGCACTAGCATATACGTTTGTAATAGTTTATATCGATGATGTATTGATTGTTGCCGAAACTAAAGAAGAAGCGCTAGACCGGTTAAACACTGTGTTAGAAACTTTAAGTAAGGCTGGATTTTCGTTTAACGTGACCAAATGTTCTTTCCTCAAAACTAGTATAGAGTATTTGGGATTTGAAATAAGAAACGGAGAAACCAGACCAAATGCACGTAAAATACGGGCTTTGGTGTCCCTGCCACTCCCACAAACAGTGTCTCAATTAAGACAATTTATATATTCTAAATTATATAGGACCATATGCTGTATTGCTTTTTGTAAATGTTCTTATAATTTATAGGTTTAGCCTCCTATTTCCGCCAATTTGTTCCGAAATTTTCTGAGACGCTCAAACCTTTGTATAACCTTACTTCAAAGAAAAATTCAGAATTTATTTGGCATCCAGAACATGAGCAAATACGATTAAAAATAATAACCATATTGACACAGGCACCGGCACCGTTGTTAATCATATTTGATCCGCAGTTCCCTATAGAGTTACACACGGATGCTAGTTCATGTGGTTATGGAGCGGTTCTGCTGCAAAAAATTGAAAACAAACCCCATGTGGTAGAGTATTACAGCAAATGTACATCTCCGGCCGAATCCAAGTACCACTCATATGAACTCGAGACGCTGGCAGTTGTTAATAGTATCAAACATTTCAGGCATTATCTTCAAGGACGAAAATTTGTCGTATTTACAGACTGCAATTCTCTAAAGGCTAGCCGTACTAAATTAGATTTAACTCCAAGAGTGCACAGGGTTGGGCGTTTCTACAGTCTTACGATTTCGATATAGAGTATAGAAAAGGAGAGCGAATGGCGCACGTAGAGTTTCTTTCTCGAAATCCACTACCTGAGAAAAATTTGTGTCTGAATAAAACAATCGAAATGAGAATTAATTTGACTGAGATAACCGATAATTGGTTGTGTTAGAGAGTCGAAATGAAACACTCCACATTTACCGAATTCAAAGATTGAACTCTTCTCTTTGTGAGAACAAAAATTGAACTGTTTATTCCTTAAAATCCTAGTGCTTATATACCTTAAAATTACTTCCAGGCACTGGAAGGCTATAATTAATTCCATGCACACAAGTGCACAGATGTTTGTCAAGTGTCCCTTTTCCATCGCTAAGCCGTTCTCACATCTCGCGTTACATTTTTATTACTTGCTGCGTTGGTCGCTGCAGCTAAGGGATGACATGTTTATTACTTGGCTTCAGATAACGCGCAGGTTATCGACTATTGCCTATTTTTTAATATGTTTATATAAGTGGCATGTTCATGCTTGAACATACTGCCAGGGGCCTAAGATTTGTGGCTGAGAAATTTTAATTTTATGTTTGGTAACGCGCAGGTTATCCGTAATGTTTATTCTTATACATATGTATGTTTTTATTTTCCGTGTTCATGTTTGAACATTCTGCCCGGGGGCCTAATTTCTGTGTTTTTGATAACGCGCAGGTTATCAGATATTTTGTAAATTTTATATTCTAAATTATATAGGACCAGGAAATGCTATAGCTTTTAGTCGTCTCTTTACATTACATTTTCTTATGGCATATATAACTAATATTATTACAATTATAATGCTTAATATCATTGATGTGTGTCCTGATATATGATGAAAATGGAGCCCGTTTAACTCTAAGTGATTTTCCTTCATATGCTGTATTGCTTTTTGTAAATGTTCTATTTCTTTTCTGTGGTTAATTTTTGTTAGTTCTAATGGGCTCCACACTATTTTTGGGATCTCAACTATTCTTCCTTCGTATGAGGTTTCAACTTCTTCGTATCTCCCTGAGTGGATGTTATTATTATGAGTATTTACTTTTGCACATGACATTTGACAGAGTAATGCTAACATTATCATAGCCATCAATACGCTTAGTCTTGATCCTCCCCGCCCCCTAGTGGTTTGTTTCGTGCTACTTTGTTCTGAGTCTTCATTTTTTAATTTACACTGTGGGCATATTTTGTTGATAGGTCGTGTAACCGACCCTTCTTGTGATTTAATTTTTACGACTTTAGCTTTATTATCTTGGTCTTTATGAACTTCTTTTATTATTCGTATTGGCCGTCTAACTGGATGACAATTTTCATCCTGCATTTGCTTTATTTGCCCTTCTTTTGATTTGGGCATCTCTTTCTTTTTGCTTCTTTTTGTTTCTTTTGTGGATTTACCTTTAAATTTTGTATAACCTGATATAATCCATCCAAACTTTGTATTTTGCCCGAGTAATCCATCTATTTTTACTATTCCATTTTTTAGTACATGTTCGTATAAGTCTGCGCCTATTATCGTGTCTACTCGACCTGGCTTATTAAATTGGGGATCAGCTAAACTGTAACTGTGCCATTTAGCTGTATCTATATTTACTTTGTCTACTGGGAGGGCTTTCATTAATTTTGATACTATGATGGCCTCAACCTTTAGCTGCTCTTTTTTTAATTCTGTTGTTTTTATATCTAGCTTCACTTTGTATTTCGACCTACAAGTGTTTTCTGCTGATATTCCACTTATTTCTGTCTCATTTCTGATTCGGGGTAAATTCAACCACTGTGCGGCCTCCTCAGATATAATGGTTTTTTGAGACCCGCTATCTATCAATGCTCTTAATTCAATATAGTTCTCCTTGCTTGTTTTTACTTTAATTATTGCAGTGGCTAATAAGGCCTTTTCATTTGCCATTACTGTATTAACCCTGTCTTTATTTATATTTAAATGTAGCATTGTGTGATGATCTCTGTTGCAAAAGCCACAACTTATGTCATTTTTACACCGATATGAGTTTGAGTGTTTTAAACATTTTAGACATAAGTATGTCTTTTTAGCAGTGTCAAGCCTTTCACTCGGATTCATTGCTTTAAATTTTGTGCATTGCGTGACACTGTGGCCTACTGCTTTGCATATCGGACAATATTGCACATTGGTAGTGCTTCTGAATACTTTCTTTTCTTCTTTTTTTGATGCGGACGTTGAGTAATACCTCTGTTCTAAAAAGTCCATTACGTCAGTCAGCAGTTGTATATCCTTTGTCTTTTTTATTTGGCTTTCATATAATTGAAGAGCCTCTTTACTAAATTTTCTCAGTATTAAATGTGCAAACATTTTGTCAACTTCACTTGAGAGTTGAGCTTTATTTTTAATGATGTGTATTGACTCATTGATTGTGTGTATGAAGTTGTTGATACTTTTGGATGAGTCAATATCTAAATTTGGGAGTTCTAATATTCGGTTAAATTGTTCCGAAAAAATCTTTCTTTTATTTTCGTATCTTTTGGTTAATAATTCCCAAGCTACGGTATAGTTATCTGCGGACCCTGTTAATAGGTGAGCAACCATGCTCTTTGCTTCTCCTCGTAATGAGGTTTTTAAATAGTTAAATTTTATGGCAGAAGTTAGGTCCTGTCTTTGATCGATAAGGTCGTTAAATAGTTGAGCGAATGAGTCCCAATCTTTAGCATCGCCAAAGAATATTGGGACTTGCATTCTCGGTAGTCCAGGGAGATTATCCCCCTTTTCTTGGATAGTGGGTTGAATTGGGGAAGTTTTCTTTGCGTCTAATGCGCTGATGGTATTTTGAATGTCGAACTCTAGTTCGATTACCCCTTCTTCAAACGTTTTGCTGGCTTCATATTTGGGTTGAAGCTCTTGTATGTGTTTCGAAATTCTATTCCATAAGAATAGAATCTTATTTTTTCGCATTTCGAAAACCCCTACATTTGATTTCGCAATATCCTCATTTGTTTATATTAGATATTTTCTTATCTGATCGACTTTCTTTTCAAAATCTGCCTCTTCATGAACTGTAACCGTCCCTATCTGCCTGATTTCTTATTTGATTTGCTTCCCGCTACTCAAAATTTCTGTTTTTATATCTTTTATAGTTTTTATTGCTTTTTCAAACTCCTTATTGTTAAAATATGGGTGGTCTATTATCCCCACTTTTAACAATATTGAGTTATTATTTTCTAGCTCATTCTGTATCTAATATGTCGCTAGGTGGCCTTATCTCATCTGATGAGTCTAGCTTCATCAATCTGGACACTAAGTCCGATTGTTTTTTTAACAGTATTATGATTTTTTCTGACAGCATTTTCTTTTCTTATTTTAACAATAAAGTAAATAAAATTACAACTTATCTTAGCTCCAGTCTTCTCCGAAGGGTGGCTCTGCGTGATCGATTTGAATCCCACTGTCTTCTGAGTAGCTCCTGCGTGATTGGAATCCTGCTTTCTTCTAAATAGCTCCTGCGTGACTGGAATCCCGCTGTCTTCTGACTCGCTCCTGCGTGATCGATTGGTGCTGTTGTTGTTTGTTTGATTTTTCTTTTTTTTTTTTTTGTGTTCGCTTTTTGTTTTTTTTTTGCGGTTTTTGTTGTCCTTTTTTCGACTTTTTGAATTTGTCTCTTTGGACTTATGAAAGTTGTCCGTTCCCTTTTTATTTTTGGGATACGGACTTATTCGCACTACAAACTTTGAATATTTTTGAGCGCTTTTTTTTTATGTCCTATTTGGACTTATTAAAGTTGTCCGTTCCCTTATTTATTTCTGGGATACGGACTTAGTTGCACTGCAAATTTATCTCTATTAAAACTTGAGCACTTGTTTTTTGATGTCCTATATGGACTTAGTTGCACTACAAATTATTTTTTGAGCACTTTTTTTTTTTTAAATGTTGTTCGTTCCCTTTTATTTCTGAGATACGAACTTATTTGCACTACAATTTATTTGTTGAGCACTTTTTTTTTTTTTAATGTTGTTCGTTCCCTTTTATTTCTGAGACACGAACTTATTTGCACTACAATTTATTTTTTGAGCACTTTTTTTTATACCCTGAACCCATTGAAAATGGGAAATCAGGGTATAATGGTTTTGTTAAAAGTATGTAACAGGCAGAAGGAGGCGTGGCAGACCCCATAAAGTATATATATTCTTGATCAGGGTGACGAGAAAAGTTGATCTAGCCATGTCCGTCTGTCCGTCCGTCCGTCCGTCTGTCCGTCTGTCCGTATGTTTGAACGCGTCGATTTCCGAAGATACAAAAGCTAGAGAGTTCATTCTTTTTGTGTTAAGTCCGTATATTGCGCGCGCAGTACGAGTTTGTTTCAGAAATTCGATAACTTGTATATTTGCTAGGTTATCGGTAACTGAAATTATCGGGAACCAGTTATAAAATTCTAGCTAATTCATCCTTAGAGTTAGAGTTTCCAAGTCTTCTGCATATATGTAGATACCAATTTAATACAATTTCGGTTTTTGTCAGATTTTGGATTCCGGTCCCCAATTCGCCCCCACACCCCCAAATGTGTAAAAAATGCATTTCAAATACTAGAGACATACAGTTTGGTTTGGCATAAAGATATGAATATCATAATCTTAATCTGAACATATCAATACGATTGTCCATCAAGAAACAGAATTATTAGTCTATAAAGTTTTCTCATCAAAACCCATGTGGCGCAGCAAGCAAGGCAGCGACACAGCATGACGCATTGCGGGCGCACATACATATGTATGTATGTATGTACATACACACATACATACATATGTACATACATGTAAGCGTAGATCAGCGTGTGGCTGCAATCGTACATACATACATACATGTATGTACATATTTGTGCATGTAAAGCTAATTGTAAAAGAGTTATGATTTCTAAAAAAACCTAAAATGTTATAATATAAATAGAATATGTAGATCATATGCTGAAACTCTCATTACATTCCATTATATATTTTAAAAATTTTAAAACAATTAAAATAACAATGGAAATGCAAGCAACGTTGAGCAATGCAAATCAATTTTCGTATGCGTGTGCACATATACACACAAAAAATCTTGGGCCGTTTTCTATGTTGATATGCGTGCAGATTCTAAGAATCACAATTGTTTTTGAATTGCGTTAGAATTGTCTTTGAATTGTATTTGTATTTTCAGCCACTGCTTTAGTGTTTCTTTCGTATATGGCGAATTTCATTCGTTTTCGCTACTTCGCCGTTTAAGTGAGCCGTGGTGTAGATGGCTAGGCAGATGCAACGAATGTTAGGCTGTCGCAGTTTCTAGCCCCGCCTAAGCCCTTCATAATATCTTATTTTTAACTTTTTTTTAGTTTTTATATTTATTTCTTTTTTATTATTATTTATTCTTTTGTATTTGATACCTTTGAAAGTCAGTTGGTAGTTTAACTAATTGTGAAAAAGTGCGTTTTTTTTTTAATTTCAAATATTTAATAGCATCATTTCTGAAAGTGTTCTTGTTTCAATTATATTTTATTCCGTTAAGTCAACAGAAAATAATGAACAAAAAAAAAGTCTGCCCAAATAACAAAAGCACGCGACATCTGCGGTAAGAGTTTTCCTATATGTATGCACACATGTACATACATTCAAAACTAGCCTAGCATGGTCTAAGAATTTAAACTTGCTAGATGGCGCTTTAGCAGCGAACTTATTTACTATGGCTATTACAGCTTCGAGTGGCATTGATATATTTCTTTTACAATTATGAAGTGTCTGTGTTAATTAAGGTGATGCGTGTTAATCGAGGAACGTCTATTTGTTGGGTCTATTTTTAATTATATTTAATAATATAACATTTTTCGAATTTCAACTAATATAAGCGCCATCTATTATTATTTTTTTTTTGGCAATGCAATGTATATATACATGTCCATATGTACATTTTGAACGTTACACGCATACATTCTTATCTACATATACTTTCTCATTTATCCATATGGGAAATTCCCCAGAAAAGTAAACTTTTTGTCACGTTCGACACTTTGGTTTGTTGTAATTATCTTGAAAACGGATTAATTTTAGTACTAATCAAGAGCAATATATTTAACTATTTGTCAAAATAAAGAAGTTTTTTGCCATTTCAGCACTAAAATTGATGCATTTTTAATATAATTACAAAAAACCAAACCACAGTACAGATTATTATTTTATTTTATTAAAATTGGGTTCAGGGTATTATCTAGTCGAGCACTCTCGACTAGAGTTTTCTTACTTGTTTTTTTTTAATGTTGTTCGTTCCCTTTTATTTCTGAGACACGAACTTATTTGCACTACAATTTATTTTTTGAGCACTTTTTTTTTTTAATGTTGTCCGTTCCCTTTTTATTTTGGAGATACGGACTTATTTGCACTACAAACTTTTCTTTTTTAAAATTTGAGCACTATTTCGTATATATACTCTGTCTCTTACCTCTGGTGGGGGAGAACAGAGCAATATAACAAAATTTTTGTTGTCTTTTGCTGAGGTTTTGTAATACCACAGCACAAAGACGCTGGTTCCTTTCTCTGTGTCTCTTACCACTGGTGGGGGAAAACAACAGAGAACGCCGAAGGACCAAAATGTTAGAGAGTCGAAATGAAACACTCCACATTTACCGAATTCAAAGATTGAACTCTTCTCTTTGTGAGAACAAAAATTGAACTGTTTATTCCTTAAAATCCTTGTGCTTATATACCTTAAAATTACTTCCAGGCACTGGAAGGCTATAATTAATTCCATGCACACAAGTGCACAGATGTTTGTCAAGTGTCCCTTTTCCATCGCTAAGCCGTTCTCACGTCTCGCGTTACATTTTTATTACTTGCTGCGTTGGTCGCTGCAGCTAAGGGATGACATGTTTATTACTTGGCTTCAGATAACGCGCAGGTTATCGACTATTGCCTATTTTTTAATATGTTTATATAAGTGGCATGTTCATGCTTGAACAGGTTGATTTCGGAACAACAGCGGGATTCCGAAATATTAGATGTATCGACGAAACTAAAGAATAATGAGTTGCCAGAAAGTCTAAGCAAAACATATGTATGAGCTGCGTAGTGGAATACTACATAGAAAAATTCAAAGAAATGGTAAAAGCAAGTATTTGCCTGTAATCCCAAGGGCCTTTAGATGGGCAATCATATATCATGTCCATGAATCAATTATGCATCTGGGTTGGGAAAAGACATTGGATAAGGTTTATGAGTACTACTGGTTTGAAAATATGTTAAAATATGTACGTAGATTCGTAGGAAATTGCATCACTTGCAAATTATCTAAGCCACCCGCCGGTAGAGTACAAGCAGAACTGCATCCTATCCCCAAGATAGACATACCGTGGCACACGATACATGTTCACATAACTGGCAAACTGAGTGGCAAAAATGACTTGAAGGAATATGTAATTGTTATAATAGATGCATTTACGAAGTTTGTTTATTTTTATCACACGATAAACTTAAATACATAAAGTTGTATCAAGGCCCTAAAGTCTGTGTTTTATTTATTTGGCTTGCCCACCAGAATAATTGCGGACCAAGGTCGATGTTTTGCAAGCGCAGGTTTTCGTGAATTTTGTTCTCATCAGAAAATGAATCTACATTTGATTGCTACAGGCGCGAGTAGGGCAAACGGTCAGGTTGAACGAGTGATGAGTACGCTTAAAAACATGTTGACCGCAGTAGAATCTAGTCAGAGATCATGGCAGGACGCGTTACCTGAGGTACAATTAGCAATGAATTGTACAGTCCTTAGAGTGACTTAGTTTAGTCCATTAGAACTACTAATTGGGAAGGAAGCTAGACCTTTTGGTCTACTGCCGATCATTGAAAATGAAGACGTGCTGGACAGGAAACATATCAGGGAACAAGCCAATCGAAATATGGAAGAGAATGCACGAAAAGACAAAACAAGTAAGAAGGCTCTAGTCGAGACGGCTCGACTACGAGATACCCTGAACCCTGCAAAAAAGTGATACTCTTCTTCTTTACGCACTTATAAGCGCGCGCTCTGCTAACTGCGCAGTTGCTGCCGTGGCTTGAGGGTGGGTTGGGCTGAAATTTGGACGCTTATAACTCCATTTCTAGATGGACGATTTTCATGAAATTTTCAGAGTAGATTAAGGGTATATAAATCTATCTATGTGCCAAATGCAAGTCTCTAGTATTTGAAATGCGTTTTTTCCAAATTGTGGGCGAAGGGGGCGTGGCATCCAAAATCTGAAAACTACAAAATCTGCGTATCCATAATATCTATCTAAAAATATAAAGTTGAAGTCTTTAGCTAAAACGGTGTAGAAGTTATACCAACAAAACCTAAAAAATGTAAACGAATTTTCTATCGATAATTTGGAAACAGGATGAGTTATCGAAAAAACAAAACAAACTCGTACTGCGTAGCTAACATACGAGTATTCATGTAAAATTTCAGCTCTCTAGCTTTTGTAGTTTCCGAAATCTCGACGTTCATACGGACGAACGGACGGACGGACGGACGGACGGACGGACGGACGGACGGACGGACGGACGGACAGGGCTCAATCAACTTATTTTTTTATGCTGATCAAGAATATATATACTTTATAGGGTCTGCGACGTCTCCTTCTGCCTGTTACATACATTTTCACAAAACCATTATACCCTGAATTCCCATTTTCAATGGGTTCAGGGTATAATTAGGTTTGATAGTAACAAAGCAAAAATCGTAAAATATAATGTAGGTGACCACATGTTGCCAAGGAATGAAGAACGTCACCAAACTAAGCTTGATCCTAAATTTAAAGGTTCATTCGTAGTAATTGAAATTCTAGATGGAGATAGATATGTATTGAAATCATTAACAAGTAAACGTAAATATAAATATTCACATGATTTCTTGAGAGCATTACCAAACAACGAACTAATTGAAAATTTGTGAAAAATAGAGACATTATGAAAAAAAAAAAAAAAAAATGATAAGGCTCCGAGAGCGTTAATGAGAGAACGGACCGCACCACAACGAGAGTGTTGTGGCGGGGGTCAAGATGGCACTGTTGAATGAAATTATACGTTGTAAAGAAAGGTATGCTGTAAAAGAGATAAATGTAGTTCCTTTCAGGGAATGTAAATAATGTAATGAAAGAGGAAATGGAAAGAAAACAGAGAAGAAACAATGTAAATTGCCTAAGACAAAATATTGTTATTATATTAAGTTGACTATAAATTTGTGAATTATAGGATATTTGAAAAGAAAATAAATGAATAACAAAATATATTTGAATGAACAATCGACACACGAGGACGTGTGATTTGTCAGGATGGCCGTGTCGCAATATGAACGAATTTTGACCACTGTATATGTCTGTCAAATTATAAGCACAGTTCGCCCACTGTGCTTGCAAGACGCAACTGCGTAATCAGTTTGGTATATTGTAAACCCGTTCTTAGAATTTGACTACAGCGTAGAATTTGCAATAGCATACAACATAGAATATGTCTGGCGCCAAAGTACCGTACGAGTGAGGCGACGGCGTTGTTGCGCTGCCGCTGAGTGTAGTCCGGCCTGCGTATTTAAAGGAAGCGCAGATCAATGCGTGATTGAGAAGCAATGCAAAGTCAGTCGCATTCAGACGATTACACGCGCCGGTCGGAATTCACTTCGCTCTAAATTAGTTTGTGTGTGACGATATAATGGAAGAGACTCAGAAGAGTAACGACGCTGCGACATATACATATGTACATGACTGTAAAACATAAGAAAATCAAAATTCAAATTCAAAACCGAATTCAGGAGAATTATCTAAAGGGGGAGAAGTTATGTATAATCCACCAACACCACACACATACACACATTCAATAAGCAACAAAGTACAAGAGTTGTTGAACTCTCTAGATAGCAAGTAATTGCAGACGTAGCATTTATAAAATATAATTGCAACACGGAAACAATGTAAAATGCCAAATAAGAACATTTGTAATATTTGCAATTAAAGAATTCGACGGATTTTGGATGCCACGCCCCCTCTGCCCCCTATTTGAAAAAAAAAACGCATTTAAATACTAGAGACTTGCAATTTGGCACATAGATAGAATAATATACTCCTTTTTTGCAGGGCTCAGGGTATCTCGTAGTCGAGTCTTCTTACTTATTTTTTTCTGCTGATCAGGAATATTTGTATATACTTTGTGAGCTCTGCGACGTCTCCTTCTGCCTGTTACATACATTTTTACAAAACCATTATACATTCATTATATATAAAAGAAAAAACGTTATTAAAATTCTAAAGATATACAGTTTGGTTTGGTATGTATATAGAAATCAATGTCATGAGCCCATTTTCAATGGGCTCAGGGTATGAAAAGCTGAAGAATATGCGTGTCAGTGTCGAAATTGTAGATATTACTTTGTCAGTTTATTCACTTTACAGTTAACAATTGTTACAAATACAAACAAATATATATATCAAGTATTATCATATAACAGGGATTTTAAAATTAGGTTTCAATCAGATGTATTAATAGTTGCTCAAATTGAGTCTTTAACGCTTGGATTGCACACGCCGGCGTTGATTATAAATGTCTGTACATATGATTAGATAAGTATCTAGCCTACACATACATATCAATTAAAGTTCTTAGGTACCCTTACATTAAAGACGCCCTGTATATGCGATAGCCCGAACCCGAACCCGAATCCAAATCATTTCTGGAAGCCTAACCAACACAACTACAATTATCAATTTAAACCTATCACTGGAACGGATCGTCCTAACTTATCAGAAAACTAATTTGTCCTAAAGTAAATATAGATAGACATATAAACATAAACCATAAACGTAAAACGCTAATATAGTTACGGTTAAATTGTATTAAAAAAATGGATTTAGTGTTCTTCCTTCAGGACTAGGTCGTAGTCTCTTCGTATCCACAGTGCACATAGCCCGTGTCCAGGCTGCCGCTGACTGCCGCCGACTTCGAGGGAAGATCAGAATTTCCATTCGACAGTGACTCACAGTTGTCGAGAATACGCTCAAAGACTGCCTCGAAGCGACAGCGGCTAATAGCAAAATGAGCTGGCAGCTCCAAGCTACCGGCCATAAAACGCACTGCATCAAAGAGCTTGGCAAGCGTCGGCTGCTTAGCGTTGCTCGTCGTCTCCGAGTTTTGGAGCTGACGCACTTTGACAATGAAGCGCAGACTGTGCGCATAGTGCAGCAGTTCACAGGCACCAGGCAAATGGTGAGGCAGTATCCTTGCCAGTTCCGCCTGCTGAATGGGCGCACAGAAACAGCTGACGGCATAGTAGCTACCGTACTGGTTCTTCAGCTCCGACGGACTATTGCTGGCCACAATCTGGCCATCCTTGAGCACAGCGACTCGTTGGCATAGATGCTCAATTTCTGATATTGAGTGCGAGGTTAAAAGTACAGAGCGGTGCGCCACCAGCAACTGCTCAATGGTACGATAGATAAAGGATCGTGTCACTGGATCCATATCGCTTGTCGGCTCATCCATTAGTACAGTGGGCGTATAGCCGCAACAGCTGATAGCCACCGTAAGCTTGCGTCGATTGCCGCCGCTCAGCTTCTTTACCTGGACATCTCTATAACTGCGCAGCTCATAGGTGTCCAATATGCGTTCCTGAAGGAGTTCCAGCTTTTTTATGCCTCGCAGTTGTCCATAGAGCTGGATGCATTCCTTTACGGTCAGCAATGGATCCAGTGGATTGCCCTGCGGGCAATACGAAATGCCGGGCTAAAAATAAGATTAGGTGATTAACAATGACGGCTTGATTGAATACTTAATTGAGGTCATGTGACTGATTGAGTGGTTGACTTTTAGACTAGATAAACTAACTGTCTTATTAAATAGGTTACTGCATAAGTAATTTTTCGACTGACTGGCTCTGACTGCTTGAATTAGTATTTACTGAATGACTAATTAGTCTACACAGTCATATGATCAGGATTATTTGCTGACTGGTTGCTTGGGATTGACGGATTGGATGACTTACTGGCTAAATAGCAAACTGCCAAGCTAAATCCATCCATTCGGAAGGTGCTAAAGAAATCGGTGAGTGTTTCATTGAACTTACATGTTCAAAATAAATATGACCCACATCTGGAAGCAGCTGTTGCGTAAGTATCTTGAATATTGTTGACTTTCCCGCTCCATTCTTGCCAAGAAGTCCGAAGCATTCACCGCGCTGTACGCCAAAGTGAACCTGACGGACGGCATAGCGTCCACGGCGGTAGGCCAGCCACAAATTCTCAACACGTAGTGCCTCGCCAGCGCTGACGCAACTCCTAAAAATACTCTGTATATTGACGAGCTTTAGCTGATCCAGCTTGCGAAGCTCGCGTCTGTACGGACAGTCCAAGCGGCTCGCTATCTGCTGCCAAAGACGACTCAGCAAATGACACTCAATGAGCAGGTTCAAAATTAGACAGAAAATGCCCACCAGAATCAGGGCTATAAAATGACGCTGCAATAGATCACTGGCCAGCGGTTGCTTATAGGAGTCAATGTCGTACCGCTTAAACACAACGGCGACCATGTAGTTTTTGCACAGCTCCAGTAGTCCATCGCCCAGTGCATGCTGGGGAAAGATGAGGAAGGCATTGTTGAGGCCATGACGCCAGTTATCCCATTTATCCGTCTGTCCGTATGAACGCAATATTTTTCGGCGCTATTAGAGCTAGAGACTTGAAATTTTAAACATATACTCATATATGTCCCCGAATTATAAAGTGTTAAAATTTTCCCGATCCGCCCACTAGGGGCGTGGCAAATCGGAAAACTCTTCCGCCCATGGTCAAGTTATCATACTAGATGATGAGCTAGAGACATGCAATTTGAAATGTATACACGGGGTGACAACCCAAGTTCAAAAAGCTATGGCGGATATATCTACGCCCATTGGGGGCGTGGCAAATCGGGAAATACGTATCTTCTACACCGTGAAAGCTAGAACGCTGAAATTTCGCATGTGAGTGAATGTTATGATTCTAAGAAGATCGATCAAAAAGTTATATGTCTACACCCATTGGGGGCGTGGCAAATCGGACCTGAATATATAGTGATTTTTCAAATTGTGCTATATTTTGAACACTATTAACACTAGAGACTTGAAATTTTGCATGAATACTCGGGTTGACAACCTATGGTGAATATATCTACGCCCACAGGGGGCATGGCAAACCGCAAAAGTTTATATCTCCTACAGTTTTAGAGCTAGAAGCTTGAAAATTGGATGGTTGAGTTACTTATGTTCTCCTCTATCGATGCCCCAAAAAATAATTTTTCAGCCTCTTTGGGGGCTGTAATTTTCGTATTTTTTGAATGTAAGCAACCAAATTTTGCAGTCATGTTAGCCTCGGTCCTTTCTAAGAACTGGCAAAAAATTATTTGTCTACGCATGTGGCCAACTGCATAATTCATGCATATAATAGCTTAGAACAAATTGTTAAGATGGCAGAAAGCATTTTAACATAAATATAATAATATAAATGAATTTAAAAAATAAAATTTATAAGTTTTCGATTAATAAATAAAAAGTGTCCAGCGGGATTCGAACCTAGGTCTTTCGAAAACAACATGTAATCGTTAGCTAAACCTAAATAAATTCACAGCTGATCAGCTTGTGACAAAACAAAACAATACAATCGCACTTCTTGCAATATGTATACACACTTGGATGTGTATACACAAATACAAACATCTGTGTACATACATATATACATATGCATGCATAGAAAAACTGCTTGCCAAGCAAGCAGCGTGGCAAATCGGAAAAGTTAGTTTAGTTTTACCTTAAATGCACAATTCATATGCGTATGTTTATAAATGATTATCAATTGGCAGCAAGCATTTTATAATAAATATACAAATATAAAAAAAATTACAAATAAATAATTTTTGAAAAAAAAGTTTTCTGCGGGATTCGAACCCACGCACCTAAGTATAGCTTGCATAGCGCTTACCACCAGCGCCACTGCCCTGACCTGGGTTTTGTTAACTAAAACCAAATAAGGCATTACTAGAGCGCCTTTTGACAAAACTAAAGTAACCATCGAAAAATTCCCAATTCAGTCACAATTCTTAGAATATTCTGGCATGCAAACTTTTATATGCATACATAGAAAATTGTGTGTATACTCGTATAGTGTGTACATGTAAAAATCTGTATGTATGTGTAGGAAAAACGTTTGTTGCTTGCCATGTACGTTTGCTAATTGCCGAAATATTTCGTTAATTAAATGTTTATTAAATAAATAAAATGCACCTATGGGAACACAGTTAGTTTCGCCCAACTGCAACATTCTTACTTGTTTCTAAATAAAAACCTTAAAGTGAATAATAGAAAAGAAAATATTTCTGCCGGCGGCATGTGTCAAAAATGATAATAAATGAAAATAAAAAACCAAATACAAAACAGAATATGAAGTGCAAATAAAAATTCCTTATAACAAAAAAAAAAAAAAAAACAAATGAAACAGTAAAGTGTATAAATAAGATGATGACATGCTAAGTGCGGCCGACGGAATAATAACAAGTGCGTTTAAAATAATAAGAGAATTTGTGCGCACACTATCATACAAAGAAGAGCTTGTGTAAATAAAAATGTGTACGCACTCTCCTTTTGCGGGAGGTGCGGGGGCTCGACTCCCCATCGCAGCTCGGCATAATAAAATAAAGTTTGGAAAATGCCGACGGCAAATTATTAGTGGGCAGTGCGCTATCATGTGTGATGTCGGGGTTCGACTCCCTGTCGTGCGGCGTTATTCCAATTAAAAAATATTAAATCGTGATGTGAATCTTTGCAACTGACATCGACGGCCAAAAAATATTGGTGGACATTGAATGTCGGGGTTCGTCTCCCCGCCGTCCGAATGCCAAGGTGATAACATGCACGCACACGTGATCGAAAGTGGTCTCAGTTTAGTTTAAGAGAGAACCACTGTGGCAGCTTCGACCTGCAAGTGGCAGTTTTAGTTTAAGAGAGAACCACTGTGGCAGCTTCGACCTGCAAGTGGCAGTTTTAGTTTAAGAGAGAACCACTGTGGCAGCTTCGACCTGCAAGTGGCAGTTTTAGTTTAAGAGAGAACCACTGTGGCAGCCGACCTGCTAGTGGCATACAAAAAATTATGCGAGAACCGCGTGTGCAAGTGCGGTAAGTGCAAAGTGGGTGTGTGATTTAGTGCTGTGTTCCGTTGGAAAAGCCTTGCAATCAAAATAAATAAATTAAAAATAAAAATAAAATAAAATAAAACAAGTAAGAAAGCTGTAATCGAGACTGCTCGACTACGAAATCCCCTGAGCCCTTCTTCGAACGAACCATATTCCAAGAATGCTTCGTTTCGATTCTCCACGCGTAAGAAACTATACATGCAAAAACACGAACATACACACACGCTGATCTATGCTTGTACGCCTGTATGTGTGTATGCATGTGTGAAAGCATTGCAAGCGTCTTGCTGTCTCGCTGCTTTGCTACTGCGTCGCATGGGTTTTGATGAGAAAACTTTATAGACTAATATTTCTGTTTCTAGATGGACAATCGTATTGATTTCTTCAGATTATGATTATGATATTTATATCTATATGCTAAACAAAACTGCATGTCTCTAGTATTTGAAATGCATTTTTTCACGTTTGGGGGTGGTGGGGCGAAGTGGAGACCGAAATCCAAAATCTGAGTTTGCTAGAATTCTATAACTGGTTGCCGATAAATTCGTTTATCGATAACTTTGCAAATATACAAGTTATCGAATTTCTGAAACAAACTCGTACTGCGCGTGCAATATACGGACCTAACACAAAAAGAATGAACTCTTATGTATCTTCGGAAATCGACGCGTTCAAACATACGGACAGACGGACGGTCGGACGGACGGACAGACGGACATGGCTAGATCAACTTTTCTCGTCACCCTGATCAAGAATATATATACTTTATGGGTCTGCCACGGCTCTTTCTGCCTGTTACATACATTTAACAAAACCATTATACCCTGATTTCCCATTTTCAATGGGCTCAGGGTATAAAAAATACGATATTGCGTTCGGCTGCCCAACGGTTCGTGGAGTCATCCTTACCCCAGTAGGCTGTAAAAGGCTAAAAATAATAAGGATAATAAGGACCTCCCGTTAAGTGCGAAATGATCTACACCCCCGCGCACGAAACCTTGCACCGCGCATTTGCCTTAAGGCAGCAAATAATAATATTAAGAAAATAAACTGAAAATGAATTAATAAATAAAGTTGATAATATCGTGTTTTCAGTACGTGCCTACGAATGAAGAATATTATTTCCCTCAAATTTATTTGATGTTTTACTAATTCTTTTTATGTCTCCAACAGATAGAGAGATCAACACAAACATACATTCGACTTACACACACACACCTAAAGTTCGGGTAAGTGACACGTTGTCTTTTTTCCACTTGGCGTAGTATTAAAAATTTGAAAAAAATTTAAGTTATATTAAAATTTACAAAAAAAAGAGGAAAAAAAAAAAAAAAAATTAAAAAGAAGTAGCAGAATGGCCGCGTTCGAACAAGAAATGTCCGCTATGAGAGAAACACTAGAAAGGGTTAATGCCACTTTGTCGTTATTAACGAACCAAAACGCCGCTCAGAGAGAAGAACTAAACTCGACTCTCGCCAAGATTAGTTCTCTCGAGAATGAGCGTGAAACACGCAATCCGACCGTAGAGGAGGGGAGGGTGCTGGGGTCAAAGCTTCCCAATCGAAGAAAGTCCTAATCCAACTCGATGAGGAGAGTTTGAAAGCATTCGAGGAATTAAAAACCCTCCTTTCGTCTTCTGAAGTGCTGGGTTTCCCCGATTTCCATAAGCCCTTCCATTTGACTACTGACGCGTCTGATTACGCGTTAGGTGCAGTTTTGTCCCAGATTCAGGACGGGAAAGACAGACCAATTGCTTACATCTCCAGGTCTTTGAATAGAACAGAGGAGGCCTATGCAGTAAACGAGAAAGAAATGTTAGCAATTATCTGGGCTTTAGACAACTTGCGCTCGTACCTCTACGGCGCTGGTTCTATCAAGATCTTTACGGATCACCAACCGCTTACCTTTGCCTTAGGGAATCGTAATTACAATGCTAAGTTGAAGAGGTGGAAGGCGCGAATAGAGGAATACAACTGTGGGTTGATCTATAAACCTGGGAAGTCAAATATAGTCGCAGATGAGCTCTCACGTTTACATCCTCAGGTTAATATTCTCGACACAAACTCGCTTGCTGTAGGCATTTCACACGCTGGTTCGGACTCAGTGGCAACGGTGCACACGTGAGGTATTAAATTTTTCGGAAATCCACACATGTCAAGATTGAGTCTAAAATTTTTTTAATACGCCATATCCAAGTCAAAGACTTCGTGTCACTACCCAACTCATCACCATACATCATTTAATTCATAAAATACTGAAATGTTTGCTCCATATAACACAACAATTGTTTAGTTTAAGAACGCTATTGTATTAACAACATACCAACACACCAACACCTATACACAACACACAACATATAACCTACACTAAGCAAAAATTGTATAATTTAAGATATTATTGTACTACTAACATATTTCCTATTGTCAGAACAATATTACTCCCATCTCTGTATCTAGCGTCAGCAGGGGCACTTCACATCTTTAAATACGACAGCCCCCTCGTCGCATTAAAACAGGGAAGTGGTTGGAGAGTGGATGGATATTTCAATCTCATCCACTTAGTAAAGTTGGACGAGATTGAGGCGGCCATCGAGGGAACTCGGAAAGAGGCCCAGGAGTTAAGCGGAGGACAAACCCGCGTCTTGACCCTATACCACCTAGAGCAGCAACAACGCATACTCTCTAAATTGTCGAGAACGCGAAGAGCCCGCTCAATTGATTGGATTGGATCAGCTTGGAAATGGATTGCGGGTTCGCCAGACGCTTCGAACTGGAGCGCAATTCTTAATATACGAGACAATCTTGTACAAAATAGTAACCAACAATACAAGATTAACGATTGGCTGTTCGAGGCATCGAAACAGTCGCTGGACAAGTTGAATGACATTATAGAAAGAGTCAACAGCATCAGCGACAACGAGCAGGCCGTCGTAACCACCTTACATAATGCAATTCTGCTGGAAAACCAGGTTGGCGAATTGAGCAGAGTTTGCCAATTCGCAAAAGCTGGCTTGGTAAACAGCAACTTGTTGGATGAGGAAGATATACGAACGTTGCTCAAAGAGATGGACTCTCTACCCTACCAAAGCGCGGTAGAAGCAACAGAGTTCGCAAAGCCCATCATAGTAACAAATGGCCCGACACTTCTATATGTACTAGCGCTGCCAAAAGTCATTGCAAAAGAATATCAGATGTTGCTCATCCGACCAACAATCACTTTAGGGAAGCAGATAGATTCCAATCATGGGAAACTACTGTTAGCCCAAGATGAAACTTTCGCCCTCACAAAAAATTGCCTGACTATAGGCAACACCAGCGTCTGCGCAGAAGAACACCTAGTCCCAATGAGCGAAACTGACTGCATCCCAAGGATACTGAAAGGGGGCAACGCCAAATGTCACTACGTCGCATCCAACAAACGAGCTGTTGAGTTGCTGGAGGATGGAACCTTATTCCTCACTAACTATAATGGGACAGTCACTGCCGAAGGTCATGACTACCAGCTCGAGGGATCCTTTTTGATACAGTTTTCAAATGAAACTGTAAAACTCGACAATAGGACCTACCGAAGCAACTCCCGTACACATCTAGTGGCAATCCCTTCGGTCATTACTAATTTGACCAGCATGGGATACAATTTGAACCTGGAGCTCATCCACATTCTTAGTGAGCACAATCTGCATTTGTTGAAAACCATGCGTAGAAGACTTACGGCCTCAATAACAACGGAAATCGCCGCAGTCATACTAGTAATCGCAGCTATCCTCCTGGTGTGGAAAAGAATAACACGCAAGCAGACACCTACAGCCAGTACCGGTGCAGAGGCCACCCCAGAAGTACAGAAGGAAGCCACTGTACCAATCACCGACCAAAAAGCCATCTGATCTGCGATACTTAAGGGGGGAGGAATAAACACCAGCCAACGCTAAGCGGCTCCCTTTCCCCATGCCCGTCGGCTCCGCCACACTACTCTCAGAACCACTCTCTGCCTCCCCACTCCGCATCTAGCGGTTGCAACATAGTTGCAGTTACGTTGACAATTTCAAGTGCTGGAATGCAGAGTCGTCACCGAAAAACAATCCGCGGCCTCAGCAACGGTCATGCGAAACCGCTGACATTGAGACGCCGCGCCATAGCGAGTTCAACGGCGGCCACGCCGAAACCGCTGACGCTGCAAGCGCCGCTGCACCCGCTGCCGCCGCCGCTGCTGCGACGCCGGCAACAACACAACTTCAGCACAGCTAGATAAAGCGCCACTTGAGCAAAGGCGGTCAGTCTAATTCTGGAGACGGAGTCGATAACTTGTATTAATTAATTCACTAATAAACCTTCCAACTTTTATAACGTATTCTGCGAACTTATTTCTATCATAATGAGAACCCAATTGCTGTAAGTATACACGGATGCGGTGTTCGCCAGCCTTGAGTGGCACCGCAATCGTTAATTTAGATATTAGTATTATAATTAGTAACACTGTCGCTTTGACTGACTAAAATAATAGTCATTAAGGCGGCGATAATATATATTCATTGCGCGAAGAATAATAGATCTTGTCCATTGTAATTCTCATCTAGCGACAGGAACAGCATAAGTCAGCTGATATTGACTTTAATCGATTGCTGTCGAGGATGCCGGACATTCAGGCCCCACGTTGGGCGGCAAACCATAAATAATTTTTAATTAAAAATACTGTAACGAGTTACATAGGGCAGACAGAACGGAATAGAGCGTTGTATACACTTGTGCAGGGCACGCGCTGGATCCGTCTCAGGATAGTCGGGAAGAGGGAGGGGTACAAAGAGGAACTGCAACTCCAGGTGCTGCCACACATTATTTATTAGAAAAAAAATGGCGTGCCTACTTTCGATGGTCACTGGTCAATTTAGATAGCACGAAGGGAAGAAAAGAAGAAAGAAAGAGACAAACGCACAAACATAGCTGCCAAGCTGGGTATCGGCCCAAGATATTTTAGGCGACCGATATTGCCCTCCCTACCATGATCGCTAATTACCATATATACATTTTGGCGATCCCATTCCAGCTTGAGAAAATAATACACCCTTACCCAGTTGCGTCGCATGGCCCCGAAAAGATTAGACTTAGCAAATGTTCATTTTAGCTTTAAAGTTTAATACAACAAGTAAAAAAGCTGTAGTCGAGACTGCTCGACTACGAAATCTGATTTCCCATTTTCAATGGGCTCAGGGTATAAAAGGAATTATAATATCGATACATTAGAATGATGGTAAAGAGAGGTAAAGATATTAGAGCTTTTTTAAAGCTTTTAAGTAAGCTGTCAGCTGCTAGGAAGAATAAGCCAGCAAGGAAATGATAAACGTAGGATACTATAATAAGTGAAAAGAATGATAGGAAAGAAAAAATGATTAGTGCATTATTCTTTACAAATGTAGCGTAGCAAAACAAACGCTGATAAACTAAATAAGAAGCAAATCAAACTTAAATTTAATATTGTGCACTTATGGCAATATCCCGCGATGAAAGCGCTTCCATTTCGGTATGGCTGTAAGCCAAAAAAAAAAAAAAAATATATATGTATATATATATATATATATATATATATATATATATATATATATATATATATATATATATATATATATATATA
Source organism: Drosophila borborema (assembly GCA_030914335.1). Classification (NCBI taxonomy): domain Eukaryota; kingdom Metazoa; phylum Arthropoda; class Insecta; order Diptera; family Drosophilidae; genus Drosophila; species Drosophila borborema. The sequence goes on along the minus strand of JAUESP010000155.1, from coordinate 1,160 downwards.
TATATATATATATATATAGAAAAAGAAGATGCTAAGTAAGGGAAAATATTCATATGGAGTAGATAGGATTAGATATACAAAATTTTATAATATATATATTATAAACTATTTTAATTATACATTTTCATGATTAGATTAGATTTTCTTTTTTTTCGTTTTTTTTTTTTTTTTTTTCTAACAAATGAAAAAATTTTTAGTTCGAATTTGCAGGGTATCGTTATAAACGATTCATCCAACGATTCCAATTGGAAACACAAGTTCTCTTCAGAGACTGCGTAGAGTGGTGGCGTGGCCAAAAAAAAAGGTATTTGCATCTAGCAAAGGCTGCTCAGCTTTTGGTGGGTGGGAGATTTGCCAATTTTGCAGCGCAAGTTCTGCGGCCTTATGTGCTTGCCGATTTAGGCGTAGCGTATTTGTCGCCAGCACAAAAGAGAGTTAAGATAAGGCTTGGTGCCAAACCTGCAAAGAGGTTTGTGCGAAATTATTTAATTTATTCAATAGAGGTTTTTTCTTATTTCTTTTCGTTACCAATCGAAATTAATGTTGTATGACTCACCAATGATCGATTTGGCACTTGCACTAATAAAAGAAAAGAAATTCTTCTTTTTCTATTTTGTTGTAAAATTTTCACAAATTAATTTGCACAGTATACTTGGCACAGTAAAAATTTCGGTCTTGCCGTTTTGCGAGTCAAATTAGAAAGAAAGTATGGCCGATGCTGGAGCGGCAAGCCAGCGCTTGGGAAAAGATATAACTTCCTAGCGAAACAATTACTTCTGTTATCTTATGGTCTCCCTTTGTTTGCCCTGGATTACAGCTGTTTTAAACGGCACACTGGTCTGCTGAGTGCATGCTTTTAGGCTATTCATAATATTAAAATTTGTAAACATATATTTATAAAAATGCTTGACTTTAGCTAGTCCAGCGCCACTACATGTCCAACTCCTGAACACGTGAAGCATTGGATTTTAGAGTTTTCCTTCAATTTTCCATTATGATTCCTCTCTTTTTGTTGACTCATCTCCAGACGAGCACGGCATTCTGCATACTTACATATGTCCCGCCTTTCCACAGTAGTTGCACTTCAGCAATGACGAAAACTTGTGCTTCTTACGTTCCGCACCAGTTGCATGTCCATCGTCGTCCGAATTGCGCTTCTT
>JAUESP010000154.1:0-64484 GCA_030914335.1 Drosophila borborema | reverse complement strand
GTAGATCAACCAGCCCCCAGGTTTGGTTGGCTTCAAGGGCATCGATCTCCTTCTGAATCGATGCAGACCATTCCTCTTTCATTTCTGATTTGTTAACGTCAGCCATGGATCCCGGTATGCATACGTCCTCAGCTTTTAACATATTTAGGGTGTTATACACCTTCCGTGGTCTACCTGGCTTGCCGCTTCTCACAATTTTTGGACGTCCTTTGCCACGGGCGGTGTTCGCAGTTACCTCTGCACCTTCACTGACAGCACTTTCGTAGTTTTCAGAATCTGAGTTTTCCGGGGTTGGACTTTGATCCATGATGTCAACTTCTGGTTCCAGCTGAACATCCTCTCCATCACCTTTTTCTGCGGCCGACTCTTCCTCCGCCTGTTGATGAGATGGATCATTTTCTTCGTACAAAAACATACCCTTTTCATTGTAAGCATGACCACCAAGGTCATATTCCAAGAAAACTACGTCTCTGCTCTCAATGACTCTGTTTGTTTTAGGACAATATAGCCTGTATGCCTTCGCTGTCATCGAGTAGCCAATCATGGTGTATTCAGTACCCTTGGCTCTGAACTTCATTTTGTGCTTCTTGTCCAGTGCGATTGCCTTTGAGCCAAAGATCCGTAAGTGAGATACACACGGTTTCTTGCCAGTCCATGCCTCATACGGAGTTTTGCTACTTAAAGCTTTCGTTTCCGACCTGTTCCGTAAATATGTTGCTGCTCGTACTGCTTCACCCCATAGTGATTCATTGGTACCCGAATGCACTAACATACTCCTGGCCATCTCTACTAGTGTGCGGTTGGCACGTTCAGCAACTCCGTTTTGCTGTGGTGTGTATGGCACTGTTAGTTGCCTCATTATGCCTTTCTCCGATAAGAAGTTGTTGAATTCTCGACTCAAATATTCACGACCGTTATCGCTTCGAACAGCTTTTATTTTCTTACCGCATTGTCTTTCGGCGTACGCGACGAACTCTTTAAAAACGTCCAGTACTTGATCTCGCGATTTTAGGAAATACACAAAAGTATATCGCGAATAGTCATCGATAAATGTAACAAAGTAACGCGATCCACCGGCAGATTGTTTATTCATTGGTCCACAAATGTCCGTATGTATTAGGCCCAACACCTCTTTTTCACGGCTCTCCGCGGCTTTTGGAAACGAAAATATAATTTTCACCAGCAAGTAATATTTTCTCTTTGTGCTCTCGGAAATCCACGAACCATGACCTAACACAACATATGTGAGCGGTGGCACCACTATCAAGGCACCAATCGAAATTCGTCATGCTTTCGACTTTATTTGCGTTTGCGAGAATAGAGTACGATTGTTTTTTGTCTTTACCGTTTTCACTTTGTGCTTCTTTTTTCTGCACGTTCGCCTCGCACTGCGCAATAAAATGGCCTTCGCGACCGCATCTAAAACACTTTTTTCCCTTCTTTGCGCCTCGGTATTCTTTCGTCGTCCCGTTACTTTTGTTCTTTGCACGCGTCACAAAGACTTGCTGTACATTTGATTCGGCTTCGTTGGTCACTTTTTGTCTTTCGCCTTCTTCTATAATTTTGATCTTCAAGTCAGACAGGGACGGCAACTGTTCACGCGTCTCGATCGCTACCACGAAGTTCTCGAAATTTCTGCCCAAGCCCGACAACAGTAAAATTGAAAGAATATCATCCGAAATATTCATATCGATTTCTTTTAATTTATCCACTATATCTGTAAATTCGTTAATATATTCGTGAACTCCCGTTTTATCACTTAGATTTAAACGTAGCAACTTTTTGAACAATGATATTTTTCTTGCGGGTCCACGAGGTTGATAAACCGACGCTAGCTTCTCCCAAGCTTCTTTAGCAGTGACACTATTCTTTATTAAATTGATTTGAGACGCCTTTACACCCAGCAAGATGCTTGCTAATGCCTTTTAGTCTTTCTTGTCAAAATCAGCTTTCTGCTTTTCCGTGCCACTTTCATCTTTTACGATCCTCCCGCACACAACCGACCACAACTCAGCCTGCACCAAAATTCTTTTCATTTGCACCGACCAAACGGCGTAATTTTCGCCATCCAATTTATCGATGGCACAAAGCCCTTGCCTTCAAGGTTTTAGCTAAAGACTTCAAATTTATATATTTAGATAGATATTATGGTAACACCGATTTTGTAATTTTCAGTTTTTGGATGCCACGCTCCTTTCGCCCCCAATTTGAAAAAAAAAAAAAAAAAAAAAAAAAAACAGGTAAGAAAACTCTAGTCGAGAGTGCTCGACTAGATAATACCCTGAACCCAATTTTAATAAAATAAAATAATTATCTGTACTGTGGTTTGATTTTTTGTAATTATCTTGAAAATGCATCAATTTTAGTGCTGAAAATGGCAAAAAACTTCTTTATTTTGACAAATAGTTAAATATATTGCTCTTGATTAGTACTAACATTAATCCGTTTTCAAGATATTTACAAAAAGCCAGTGTCGAACGTGACAAAAAGTTGACTTTTCTGGAGAATTACCCATATGGATAAATCAGAAAGTATACATAAGAATGTATGCGTGTAACGTTCAAAATGTACATATGGACATGATATACATACATACATATGTGTATATGCATTGCCAAAAAAAAATAATAATAGATGGCGCTTATATTAGTTTAAATGCGAAAAATGTTATATTATTAAATATCATTAAAAATAGACCCAACAAATAGACGTTCCTCGATTAACAGGCATTACCTTAATTAACACAGACACTTCATAATTGTAAAAGAAATATATCTATTCCACTCGAAGCTGTAATAGCCATAGTAAATAAGTTCACTTCTAAAGCGCCATCTATCAAGTTAAAATTTTTAGACCATGCTACACTAGTTTTGAATGTACATGTGGGCATACATATATATAGGAAAACCGCAGATGTCACGTGCTTTTGTTATATGGGCAGACTTTTTTTTTGTTCATTATTTTCTGTTGACTTAACGGAATAAAATATAATTGAAACAAAAACACTTTAAGAAATGATGCTATTAAATATTTGAAATTAAAAAAAACGCACTTATTCACAATTAGTTAAACTACTAACTGACTTTCAACGGTATCGAATACAAAAGAATAAATAATAAGAAAGAAAGAAATAAAAAAAAAAAATTTAAAATAAGAAACTATGAAAGGCTTAGGCGAGGCTAGAACCTGCGACGGCCTAACATTCGGTGCATCTGTCTAGCCATCTACACCACGGCTCACTTAAACGACAGAGTAACGAAAACGAATGAAATTCGCCATATACGAAAGAAACACTAAAGCAGTGGCTGAAAATACAAATACAATTCAAAGACAATTCTAACGCAATTCAAAAACAATTGTGATTCTTAGAATATACACGCATAGCAACATAGAAAACGGCCCAAGATTTTTTGTGTGTATATGTGCACACGTATACGAAAATTGATTTGCATTGCTCAACGTTGCTTGCATTTCCATTGTTATTTTAATTGTTTTAAAATTTTAAAAATATATAATGGAATGAAATGGGAGTTCAGCATATGATCTACATATTCAATTTAACATTTTAGGTTTTTTTTTAGAAATCATAACTCTTTTACAATTAGCTTTACATGCACAAATATGTACGATTGCAGCCACACGCTGATGTATGTATGATGCATACATGATGAGAAAACTTTATAGACTAATAATTCTGTTTCTAGATGGACAATCGTATTGATATGTTCAGATTAAGATTATGATATTCATATCTATATGCTAAACCAAACTGTATGTCTCTAGTATTTGAAATGCATTTTTTGCACATTTTGGGGTGTGGGGGAGAATTGGGGACCGGAATCCAAAATCTGACAAAAACCGAAATTGTATTAAATTAGTATCTATATATATTCAGAAGACTTGGAGACTCTAACTCTAAAGATGAATTAGCTAGAATTTTATAACAGGTGCCCGATAAGTTCGTTTATCGATAACGTTGCAAATATACAAGTTATCGAATTTCTGAAACAAACTTGTACTGCGCGCGCAATATACGGACCTAACACAAAAAGAATTAACTCTCTAGCTTTTGTATCTTCGGAAATCGACGCGTTCAAACATACGGACAGACGGACAGACGGACGGACGGACGGACGGACGGGCGGACGGGCGGACGGACAGACGGACATGGCTATATCAACTTTTCTCGTCACCCTGATCAAGAATATATATACTTTATGGGGTCTGCCACGCCTCCTTCTGCCTGTTACATACTTTTAACAAAACCATTATACCCTGATTTCCCATTTTCAATGGGTTCAGGGTATCAAAAACAAGTAAGAAAGCTGTAGTCGAGACTGCTTGACTACGAAATCCCCTGAGCCCTTCTTCGAACGAATCATATTCCAAGAATTATTCGATTCGTTTTTGCATGCATAGACGCTGATCTACGCTTGTAAGCATGTATGTATGTATGCACGTGTGTAAGCATTGCAAGCGTCTTGCTGTCTCGCTGCTTTGTTGCTGCGCCACATGGGTTTTGATGAGAAAACTTTTATGATTAATAATTCTGTTTCTAGATGGACTATCGTATTGATATCTTCAGATTATGATTATGATATTCATATCTATATGCTAAACCAAACTGCATGTCTCTAGTATTTGAAATGCATTTTTTACACATTTGATGGTGGTGGGGCGAAGTGGGGGTCGGAATCCAAAATCTGACAAAAACCGAAATTGTATGAAATTAGTATCTATATATATGCTGAAGGCTTGGAGACTCTAACTCTAAAGATGAATTAGCTAGAATTTTATAACTGGTTCCCGATAAATTCGTTTATCGATAACATTGCAAATATACGAGTTATCGAATTTCTGAAACAAACTCGTACTGCGCGCGCAATATACGGTCCTAACACAAAAAGAATGAACTCTCTAGCTTTTGTATCTTCGGAAATCGACGCGTCCAAACGTACGGACAGACGGACGGACGGACGGACGGACAGACGGACATGGCTATATCAACTTTTCTCGTCACCCTGATCAAGAATATATATACTTTATGGGGTCTGCCACGCCTCCTTCTGCCTGTTACATACATTTAACAAAACCATTATACCCTGATTTCCCATTTTCAATGGGTTCAGGGTATAAAAAGAATGAACTCTCTAGCTTTTGTATCTTCGGAAATCGACGCGTTCAAACATACGGACAGACGGACAGACGGACTGACGGACATAGCCATATAAACTTTTCTCGTCACCCTGATCAAGAATATATATACTTTATGGGGTCTGCCACGCCTCCTTCTGCCTGTTACATACTTTTAACAAAACCATTATACCCTGATTTCCCATTTTCAATGGGTAAAGGGTATAAAAAGAAACTCACATATTCACAATTAGTTAAACTACCAACTGACTTTTAAAGGTATCAAATACAAAAGAATAAATAATAAGCAAGTAAGAAAACTCTAGTCGAGAGTGCTCGACTAGATAATACCCTGAACCCAATTTCAATAAAATAAAATAATAATCTGTACTGTGATTTGGTTTTTTTTTTAATTTTCTTGAAAATGCATCAATTTTTATGCTGAAAATGGAAAAAACTTCTTTATTTTGACAAATAGTTAAATATATTGTTCTTGATTAGTACTAAAATTAATCCGTTTTCAAGATAATTACAAAAAACCAGTGTCGAACGTGACGAAAAGTTGACTTTTCTGGAGAATTACCCATATGGATAAATCAGAAAGTATACATAAGAATGTATGCGTGTAACGTTCAAAATGTACATATGTATGTACATGTATATATACATTGCATTACCAAAAAAAAAAATAATAATAGATGGCGCTTATATTAGTTGAAATTCGAAAAATGTTTTATTATTAAATATCATTAAAAATAGACCCAACAAATATACGTTCCTCGATTAACAGGCATTACCTTAATTAACACAGACACTTCATATTTGTAAAAGAAATATATGAATGCCATTCGAAGCTGTAATATCCATAGTAAATAAGTTCACTGCTAAAGCGCCATCTAGCAAGTTTAAATTTTTAGACCATGCTACACTAGTTATACCCTGAACCCATTGAAAATGGGAATTCAGGGTATAATGGTTTTGTGAAATGTATGTAACAGGCAGAAGGAGACGTCGCAGACCCTATAAAGTATATATATTCTTGATCAGCATAAAAAAATAAGTTTATTGAGCCCTGTCCGTCTGTCCGTCCGTCCGTATGAACGTCGAGATTTCGGAAACTACAAAAGCTAGAGAGCTGAAATTTCACATGAACACTCGTATGTTACCTACGCAATACGAGTTTATTTTGTTTTTTCGATAACTCGTTTCATTTCCAAATTATCGATAAAAAATCGAAAATTCATTTCAATTTTTTAGGTTTTTTGGGTATAACTACTACACCGTTTTAGCTAGAGACTTCGACCTTATATATTTAGTTAGATATTATGGATACGCAGATTTTGTAGTTTTCAGATTTTTGATGCCACGCCCCCTTCGCCCACAATTTGGAAAAAACGCATTTCAAATACTAGAGACTTGCAAATTGGCACATAGATAGATATATATACCCTTAATCTACCCTGAAAATTCATGAAGATCGTGCATCTAGAAATGGAGTTATAAGCGTCCAAAGTTCAGTCCAAGCCACGGCAGCAACTGCGCAGTTAGCAGAGCGCGCGCTTATAAGAGCGTAAAGAAGAAGAGTATCACTTTTTTTGCAGGGTTCAGGGTATCTCGTAGTCGAGCCGTCTCGACTAGAGCCTTCTTACTTGTTATACCCTGAACCCATTGAAAATGGGAATTCAGGGTATAATGGTTTTGTGAAAATGTATGTAACAGGCAGAAGGAGGCGTCGCAGACCCCATAAAGTATATATATTCTTGATCAGCATCGAAAAATAAGTTGATCTAGCCCTGTCCGTCTGTCCGTCCGTCTGTCCGTCTGTCCGTCCGTCCGTCTGTCCGTCCGTCCGTCCGTATGAACGTCGAGATTTCGGAAACTACAAAAGCTAGAGAGCTGAAATTTCACATGAACACTCGTATGTTACCTACGCAATACGAGTTTATTTTGTTTTTTAGGTTTTTTTTTTTAGGTTTTTTGTGTATAACTACTACACCGTTTCACCTAGAGACTTTAACTTTATATATTTAGATAGATATTATGGATACACAGATTTTGTAGTTTTCAGATTTTGGATGCCACGCCCCCTCCGCCTCCAATTTGAAAAAACGCATTTCAAATACTAGAGACTTGCAATTTGGCACATAGATAGATTTAGATACTCGTAATCTACTCTGAAAATTGAAAATCATGAAGATCGTCCATCTAGAAATGGAGTTATAAGCGTCCAAAGTTCAGCCCAACCCACCCCAAGCCACGGCAGCAACTGCGCAGTTAGCAGAGCGCGCGCTTATAAGTGCGTAAAGAAGAAGAGTATCACTTTTTTGTAGGGTTCAGGGTATCTCGTAGTCGAGCCGTCTCGACTAGAGCCTTCTTACTTGTTTTTAATGTACATGTGGGCATACATATAGGAAAACCGCAGATGTCACGTGCTTTTGTTATTTGGGCAGACTTTTTTTTTTTGTTCATTATTTTCTGTTGACTTAACGGAATAAAATATAACTGAAACAAAACACTTTCAGAAATGATGCTATTAAATATTTGAAATTAAAAAAAAAGACGCACTTATTCACAATTAGTTAAACTACTAACTGACTTTCAAAGGTATCAAATACAAAAGAATAAATAATAAGAAAGAAAGAAATAATAAAAAAAAAATTAAAATAAGAAATTATGAAAGGCTTAGGCGAGACTAGAACCTGCGACACCCTAACATTCGTTGCATCCGTTAGCCATCTACACCACGGCTCACTTAAACGGCAGAGTAGCGAAAACGAATGAAATTCGCCATATACGAAAAAAAAAAAAACTAAATCAGAGGCTGAAAATACAAATACAATTCAAAGACAATGCTAATGCAATTCAAAAACAATTGTGATTCTTAGAATATACACGCATAGCAATATAGAAAACGGCCCAAGATTTTTTGTGTGTATATGTGCACACGCATACGAAAATTGATTTGCATTGCTCAACGTTGCTTGCATTTCCATTGTTATTTTAATTGTTTAAAATTTTTAAAATATATAATGGCATGTAATGAGAGTTTCAGCACATGATCTACATATTCTATTTAACATTTTAGGTTTTTTTTAGAAATCATAACTCTTTTACAATTAGCTTTACATGCACAAATATGTATGTATGTACAGTGGCTCACAGCTTATTTGATACAGTGCAACTTTTCGACTTTACCCTTCCTTAATATCGAAAGGAGAAGGTATACAAGGCGTTTTTTGCCTTTCGCGCATTTTGCTATGCTTGGTTAATGTAGAAGACAATTTTTTTTTTTGCGATCTGCAATACCTTAACGCACTAGGAAACAAGTAAGAAGGCTCTAGTCGAGATGGCTCGACTACGAGATACCTTGAACCCTGCAAAAAAACTGATACTCTTCTTCTTTACGCTCTTATAAGCGCGCGCTCTGCTAACTGCGCAGTTGCTGCCGTGGCTTGGGGGTGGGTTGGGCTGAACTTTGGACGCGTATAACTCCATTTATAGATGAACGATCTTCATGAAATTTTCAGAGTAGATTTAGGATATTTAAATCTATGTGCCAAATTGCAAGTCTCTAGTATTTGAAATGCGTTTTTTGCAAATTGTGGGCGAAGGGGACGTGGCATCAAAAATCTGAAAACTACAAAATCTGCGTATTTATAATATCTATCTAAATATATAAAGTTGAAGTCTCTGGCTGAAACAGTGTAGAAGTTATACCCTAAAAACCTAAAATATGTAAACGAATTTTTGATTTTTTATCGATAATTTGGAAATGGGATGAGTTATCGAAAAAACAAAATAAACTCGTATTGCGTAGCTAACATACGAGTGTTCATGTGAAATTTCAGCTCTCTAGCTTTTGTAGTTTCCGAAATCTCGACGTTCATACAGACGGACAGACGGACAGACGGACAGACGGACAGACGGACGGACGGACAGACGGACGGACGGATGGACAGACGGACGGACAGACGGACAGGGCTAGATCAACTTATTTTTTTATGCTGATCAAGAATATATATACTTTGTGGGGTCTGTGACGTCTCCTTCTGTCTGTTACATACATTTTCACAAAACCATTATACCCTGAATTCCCATTTTCAATGGGTTCAGGGTATAAAAAGGAGAATTCTTTAAAAAACAAGAGCAGAAAGGCAACAATGAAATTTCCACTGAGTCCGACTAGTGCTACAGAGCTCGAAAAATTCTAGTTAACTCCAAGTTTTCTTCTTGAAAGTTGGGTGAAGAGGTTGAAAATGAACTCGAGAGCATAAGCTATCCGGCGTGTGTTGCTCGACCATGATTTCAAAGCACTAGTAGCTCGAAAGAAGCCGTTTAAAACAAAGAAGAAACTACCTAAGCAGACTAGCCTTTCATAAGGAGCACATTTTGAAGGACTCCTCGTTTTGGAACATTGGGATTTTCTCGGAGGAGTCAAAATTTAATATTTTGAGCTTCGGCAGGATGTTTTATGTGTGGAGAAAGCCAAATACTAAGCTCAACAAAGAAAACCTTAAAGCAACAGTGAAGCATTGCTGTGACCACGGTATGGTTTGGGCTTGTATGTCCGCAGTCGGAGTCGGTACTTTGGTATTCATCGATAAAATATGTAGAAAATTCAGTACCTTCAAATAAAAAAAAAATGTTTGATCCGAAGTTCCAAAAAACTGGCTGTAGGCAACGGTCTCCGTTTCTACTGAGACAACGACCCGATCGGCAAATCTAGATTCTTTCAAACATGGCTTATTTGGAACTGTCCTCATGAACGTCATGAATACCCCGGCACAGTCTTCCGAATTATATGTCATCGAGAATCTGTGAGCACTTTTAGTCAACAGCGTCAGAAAACATAAGAATTGTAACAAAGAAGACCCACAGAGAACCTTACTGGAGGAATGGCTCAAAATAACGCCAAGCTATACTCAAAACTTGATGGATTCAATCACATATAGGCTGCAAGCTACGATATAAGCTAAGGGAATGCAAACCAACCATTAAATTAAAGGGTAATCTTAAATTTTAGTACTTTACTGGCACTGTATCAAATAAGCTGTGAGGGAATTTTGGTATATTATTTTGTTTTTTTTTTTTTTTTTTTTTTTTTTTCCTGTTGAACGGCATTATTTTTAAATAAAATCTTTTGTTTTATAAAACAAGGAATTGTCCTCTTCAAAATGGCATTTAAAGTATTGCGATATCATTTATAGTTTTTGAATTACAGCAAGAGAAAATTTTAAAATTGAAGTGTATCAAATAAGCTGTGAGCCACTGTATGTGCGATTGCAGCCACACGCTGATCTTCGCTTGCACACATATACATACATATACACTACGAGGCATTATTATTTTGACAAAATATATTTTTACTTTTGGTCTTGACTTTGCTGAGTACCATTAAGTAACGGTACGAATATGATGATATAAACAAAGAATATATTAATAGCTCTACGAATGTCAAATTTTATACCGTTTACCTCTTGCATTCTCTTTCTGTTGATAAGAATGCACGCAAGCATCGATTTTAAGCATGGCATAATTATTTTGACAAAGTCATTTTGCAAATGTGAATTCACTTATATGCACGCGGAAGCGAACAAATCTTTGTGACTAGCTTAAATTTCCATTAACAAGTTAAAAAATAAATAAAAACTTTTTGAAATTTATCTAAAAATGGTTAAAACGAGTGAGATTAATTTGGAGACCAGATCGGCAATAATAACAAAATTTAACGCTGGAATAAAAATAAAAGACATTGCAAATGAATATCAGGTGTCTCGGCAAATCATCTACTATCAAATTAATAACTTTAAGAAACATAACACATTGAAAAACTTAAAAAGGACTGGTGTCAAACGTAAAACCAAGTTGAAAGATGACCGAATCATTCTACGCGAATTTAAAAATAATATATTTCTGAAGCCTCGACAGGCAGCAGACCTATATAATTCGACAGCCAAAACACCAATTAGTGAGGGAACCATCCGTCGACGCTTAAAGGATGCAAAATTCTAAGCAATACGGTCTAAGGATGTGCCATGCATCACAAAAGTTAATAAGCAAAATAGGCTGGCCTTCGCAAAGGAACATGTGAACAAACCAATTGAGTTCTGGAGAAGCGTTTTATGGACGGATGAAAGCTCCTTTGAGTATAACTCATCAAAAACTAAATTTTTTGTGAGATTGCCCGTCGAACAAAGGAAAAAGAGACGGCCCGTTTGCCAAAAAGTGAGCCATGGTGGAGGCTCAGTTATGTTCTTGGGGTGTGTTGCGTATAGTGGCCTGGGTGACTTCGTTCCTATCGACGGATCGATGAATCAAAATCAATATCTGACCACCTTGAATGATCATGCATTCCCTTCCGGTGATCGGCTCATGGGCGAATCATTTATTTTGCAGCAGGATAATACCCCATGCCACAAATCCCGCATGATAACAAATTTTCTGAGTGCTGTTGGAGTCAACGTTTTGAACTGGCCTCCTCAAAGTCCAGATTTAAATATAAGAGAAAACGTCTGGTCTCTTGTGAAACGCAAAAGAAAAGTTTCGTTAAATAAAACTCGAGAGGAAACAATTTCTGAGCTCACTTCCCTTTGGGAAGAGATATCTCCAGATATTCTTCATAACTTGGTTGATTCGGTGCCAACACGAATCCAAAAAGTCATTGAAGCTAGAGGAGGTTACACGTTTTATTGAATACTACTCGATTGCATAACTTTTGTTTAGTTTAAAATTTGCTTTCTCACCACTATAAGCTTTGTCAAAATAATTATGCCATACTCTTAAACTAAAATTAATTATCATATTTCAAATTTAAAACATAGAATATTTCTTTGTCTATTTTTATACCCTGAACCCATTGAAAATGGGAATTCAGGGTATAATGGTTTTGTGAAAATGTATGTAACAGGCAGAAGGAGACGTCGCAGACCCTATAAAGTATATATATTCTTGATCAGCATAAAAAAATAAGTTGATTGAGCCCTGTCCGTCCGTCCGTATGAACGTCGAGATTTCGGAAACTACAAAAGCTAGAGAGCTGAAATTTCACATGAACACTCATGTGTTACCTACGCAATACGAGTTTATTTTGTTTTTTCGGTAACTCATCCAATTTCCAAATTATCGATAAAAAATCGAAAATTCGTTTCAATTTTTTAGGTTTTTTGGGTATAACTTCTACGCCGTTTTAGCTAGAGACTTTAACTTTATATATTTAGTTAGATATTATGGATACGCAGATTTTGTAGTTTTCAGATTTTTGATGCCACGTTCCCTTCGCCCACAATTTGGAAAAAATACTAGAGACTTGCAATTTGGCACATAGATAGATATATATACCCTTATTCTACTCTAAAAATTTCATGAAGATCGTTCATCTAGAAATGGAGCTATAAGCGTCCAAATTTCAGCCCAACCCACCCCCAAGCCACGGCAGCAACTGCGCAGTTAGCAGAGCGCGCGCCTCCAAGTGCGTAAAGAAGAAGAGTATCACTTTTTTTTGCAGGGTTCAGGGTATCTCGTAGTCGAGCCGTCTCGACTAGAGCCTTCTTACTTGTTGAGTTTGTATTAAGTCTATATATAATCTGAAAATTAACTAGATTTTTTGATGATGCCATTTGAAAATAAAACGTAAAAATATTTTGTCAAAATAATTATGCCTCGTAGTGTATAATGTAATTGTCTCAATATTGCCAAAGCCCATTTCATTCAATACTTTCTTCAAATACATAGATTCTCTAGCAGCAGTAGATAAAGCGATACATTCAGCTTCGGTGCTGCTCAATGCTACTAAACTACTGGAGAGAACGTCTCAAAGTAATCCACGCCATACATTTGTGCGCATCCTTTTGCCACCAGCCTTGATTTGAAGCGCTCCACAAATCCATCCTTGTTTACTTTGACGCCAAACACCCATTTACTACCAATAGCCTTTTTGCCGTTTGGTAGATCAACCAGCCCCCAGGTTTGGTTGGCTTCAAGGGCATCGATCTCCTTCTGAATCGATGCAGACCATTCCTCTTTCATTTCTGATTTGTTAACGTCAGCCATGGATCCCGGTATGCATACGTCCTCAGCTTTTAACATATTTAGGGTGTTATACACCTTCCGTTGTCTACCTGGCTTGCCGCTTCTCACAATTTTTGGACGTCCTTTGCCACGGGCGGTGTTCGCAGGTACCTCTACACCTTCACTGACAGCACTTTCGTAGTTTTCAGAATCTGAGTTTTCCGGGGTTGGACTTTGATCCATGATGTCAACTTCTGGTTCCAGCTGAACATCCTCTCCATCACCTTTTTCTGCGGCCGACTCTTCCTCCGCCTGTTGATGAGATGGATCATTTTCTTCGTACAAAAACATACCCTTTTCATTGTAAGCATGACCACCAAGGTCATATTCCAAGAAAACTACGTCTCTGCTCTCAATGACTCTGTTTGTTTTAGGACAATATAGCCTGTATGCCTTCGCTGTCATCGAGTAGCCAATCATGGTGTATTCAGTACCCTTGGCTCTGAACTTCATTTTGTGCTTCTTGTCCAGTGCGATTGCCTTTGAGCCAAAGATCCGTAAGTGAGATACACACGGTTTCTTGCCAGTCCATGCCTCATACGGAGTTTTGCTACTTAAAGCTTTCGTTTCCGACCTGTTCCGTAAATATGTTGCTGCTCGTACTGCTTCACCCCATAGTGATTCATTGGTACCCGAATGCACTAACATACTCCTGGCCATCTCTACTAGTGTGCGGTTGGCACGTTCAGCAACTCCGTTTTGCTGTGGTGTGTATGGCACTGTTAGTTGCCTCATTATGCCTTTCTCCGATAAGAAGTTGTTGAATTCTCGACTCAAATATTCACGACCGTTATCGCTTCGAACAGCTTTTATTTTCTTACCGCATTGTCTTTCGGCGTACGCGACGAACTCTTTAAAAACGTCCAGTACTTGATCTCGCGATTTTAGGAAATACACAAAAGTATATCGCGAATAGTCATCGATAAATGTAACAAAGTAACGCGATCCACCGGCAGATTGTTTATTCATTGGTCCACAAATGTCCGTATGTATTAGGCCCAACACCTCTTTTTCACGGCTCTCCGCGGCTTTTGGAAACGAAAATATAATTTTCACCAGCAAGTAATATTTTCTCTTTGTGCTCTCGGAAATCCACGAACCATGACCTAACACAACATATGTGAGCGGTGGCACCACTATCAAGGCACCAATCGAAATTCGTCATGCTTTCGACTTTATTTGCGTTTGCGAGAATAGAGTACGATTGTTTTTTGTCTTTACCGTTTTCACTTTGTGCTTCTTTTTTCTGCACGTTCGCCTCGCACTGCGCAATAAAATGGCCTTCGCGACCGCATCTAAAACACTTTTTTCCCTTCTTTGCGCCTCGGTATTCTTTCGTCGTCCCGTTACTTTTGTTCTTTGCACGCGTCACAAAGACTTGCTGTACATTTGATTCGGCTTCGTTGGTCACTTTTTGTCTTTCGCCTTCTTCTATAATTTTGATCTTCAAGTCAGACAGGGACGGCAACTGTTCACGCGTCTCGATCGCTACCACGAAGTTCTCGAAATTTCTGCCCAAGCCCGACAACAGTAAAATTGAAAGAATATCATCCGAAATATTCATATCGATTTCTTTTAATTTATCCACTATATCTGTAAATTCGTTAATATATTCGTGAACTCCCGTTTTATCACTTAGATTTAAACGTAGCAACTTTTTGAACAATGATATTTTTCTTGCGGGTCCACGAGGTTGATAAACCGACGCTAGCTTCTCCCAAGCTTCTTTTGCAGTGACACTATTCTTTATAAAATTGATTTAAGACGCCTTTACACCCAGCAAGATGCTTGCTAATGCCTTTTAGTCTTTCTTGTCAAAATCAGCTTTCTGCTTTTCCGTGCCACTTTCATCTTTTACGATCCTCCCGCACACAACCGACCACAACTCAGCCTGCACCAAAATTCTTTTCATTTGCACCGACCAAACGGCGTAATTTTCGCCATCCAATTTATCGATGGCACAAAGCCCTTGCCCGTTCATGTTTGTTAATTTTACTTTTAATCAAACTTTTTTATGATATCCTGGGCCCATAACCTGTTGGATATAGAGTCTAACGCAGCGGTTTCAAGAGCTTATTTATTGTCGACCGTATACATCAAAGATGTGCTTAAGACTAGTGTAAGAAATTATAAGTGTGACCAGATATTCGGTTTACAAGTGTTGCCACAAAGTTATACATAATTCAACACTATGGTACATATATCTATGCCCACAGGGGTGTGGCAAACCGTTAAAGTTTATATCTCCTACAGTTTTAGAGGTAAAAGCTTCAAAATTGGATGGTTAATTTACTATTGACCTCCTCTATTGATGACCCAAAAAAATTGTTCAGTCTTTTTGGGGACGTGACATATCGAAAAATGCCCTATAGATGTCGCATTTTTGGAGTGTAAGCAACCAAATTTTTGCAGTTGTGTTACCCTCTTATTATTATTATAAATATGCGCCTACGCCCAATGCACTATGGGCGTAAATGCTGATCTAGCGGCATAAACTCTAAGTTTAAAGATATGAACTTGCAAATATTGGTTTTTCTTGTTTTAGAAATTTGAATTTTCGTGAAAAATCATATTTCAGTTGTCAGTCAGCTTGCATTTTCATTCTTAAAGCGTTCTACATGTCTGTTACTTTTGGCCAGCAGCTTTTTGACATGGGAAGCGATATTCTGTATTATTCTTTTAATTTCAATTTCAGAGCTTTTGGACAAATTTTGTTTATTAATTTTTCGGCACAGCTAATCAAAAGTGGCGCTAGCACTGCGTGTTTCCCAGCCACACTTCCAGCAAATCGCCACAACGGATATCGAGTATTATAATTTTTTAAATACAATAACGCATACTTCCACATTTACACTTTACGTAATCCGCCGTAATCTTATTAGTTCTGCTTCACGAAACACAACTATATTCAGGTTAGGTTCGATCAAAAACATGATTTATTAAAACTGCTAAATACAAAACAACACAACAACGAAAGCAATTTTCCACATTAATGTACATTCTACATACCTTGATTAGTATTTTGCATCGTTAACCCCACAGTTATAGGAAATATTCAGTATACGAAAAACTTTTAAACTTTGCACACGTGTTAAGCAACTTTTTGGCAAACACAACTTAGCATAACAACAGCTATCTTTACAGGCCCGCCAAAAAGCCTGTGATGCACGAAAAAAATTTTTAAAACAGTTTTATAATGCTTAGAAATTTCTTCAATGGAACTAAGAAAAAAAGAAAATATAACAACATAGTTTTGGACTTTATGCCGCTAAATCGGCTTTTGTGTCCAATGTGCGGACGGACGGACAGTAAGGCGGACATTGCACTAAACCAATATACTCCTTTTCCCTTTGGGAACAGAGTATTAAAACAGAGCATTTCCAGCCTTGGCAATACTAACAGAGGCAAGGAGAAGGCCACATCAATTAGCACGCGTATAATAGCAAGTAACTATATTTCCTTCATTAAAGTACGAAAACTGTTGACTGGTAAGTGTTACCGTGTCAACCAAATTAGGTCAATATGTCCGATATTTGTATAGAAATAGTGTGCATTATAAACATGTATGACAACTGTAGTTGCGCGTGTGCAGGTTCCCCATTAGCATAATAATTAACACGATCAAAATTGCAAAAAACGGCTGCTTTCGACTGCCCAATTCTCGCTAACAGCTTCTCTGTGTACGGCATATACTCTATTTACTCCATGTACTCTCCATAATCCATACACTCATTATAATCTATACACTTTATATGTAATCTATATACTCCATGTCAGCCAAACGAATATCCCCATCTGCATTTTGGGGACAAAGTGTAGACGATATGCAAAGTCAAATAGTTTCATTTCCCAAATGCATTTTACAGCCCGTTGCCAGACAGTTAAACTGCCAGTAACCGTAGCAACTATACTTGCGTTTTTATCACAGCTCTGCCAATTAGGCCAAGTGCATACGGAAAGGTGAGGAGTGGGCAGCGGGCATATTTACATATGTGCACACATACGTTCCGATCGTATCGAGCGAACGATTTGCGATTAGCGATTGGAGAGATGTGAGTGGTTAGTGTCATTAACGAATCGTGTGTACATCACAAATCCTAACAATGAATGCCATGAGCAGTGCTAATTCAAAATCCACAAGCCTCATTGATGCGAATCGTAGACCAGCGGGCTTGGATAGGGGCCTGGCGGGGGTAGCCAAAATGAGGATAGAAAGAGTTATTTGCGCTTACACTTCTCAGCAGACGACAGCAGTGAAATATGCTATTTTGGGGCCCGGTGGCAGCATTGGGTCGTGTCTTCTCTTCCGTATTTAAATATAAAATAAATAGGTATAATGATGATGATGGTTTCCCTAGATCACATATCGGAACTACCAAGCTGATTTTAAATATTTCTAATCATTATATAACATTTGTAAGAGATAAATACATTTAGTTTTATATATAGTCTTTTAAATATTGCGCAAAAAGTAGGCCTAATTTGTATCTCCTATTGACCCATAAGGAAGGTAATCGACCTTTTATATAACACATCATATGGTCGTATAATGATACTAATCATGAACTAATACACTATAGCATGAGCTTAAGAGATTAATTGAGTTTGTATTAAGTACAGGATATCTCTCATCAACCAATCTACCGTATTACTGATTCGTTCGCTTCGCTCAGGCTTGGAATTTGCTTCTGAGGAATTGCACAAATCACAAAGGTCCGTGAATGAAATTCCATCAGCCTTTGCCACGCCAACTGGCCACCCGTGGGCTACGCAAGGTCCATCCAGTTTACTTGCCCAAAAGCTAAGCTAATACTTAGTTCCCGCACTGAAACGCTGATAAAACAAACCGAAAACGGCCAGAGCCAGAAATGAAAATTGAAATCCACGGATTTCAAATGAACAAAGAAGAAACTAAAGAAAACTGAAAGCTGTATGAAATTGGAATACCCTGTAAATGATATGAATTGCAAATAAAGTTTGAGCTGGGCTAAAAAAACTTTTTTTTTATTTATTATATTATTTATTATTCAACTCAAAGTATTAGGCTAGACAAAGGAAATTGTTAAAATATGCTCTACAATTTTTACTGAAAGTGGATTCGGAATAAATTTGTTTAATTTTATATATTGTATCAAATCATTTTAATTAATTTAAATAATAGAGAATAAATAATAAGGAATTGGCATTGCAGGGCGTAGCTACGGTTACTACTACGTCCGCTATGTGAATTTGTACAAAACAGCAGAAGGAATCGAGACGCAGACGCTGAAGGAGACAAAAATTACAAGTTCAAGTTCAACATATACATATATACATATATATAAGTTAAATTCGTTATTTGTTTGAGTTTAAAAAATATATTTTTATTACAAGACGGACTGTCTTGTTCAAACCGAATTTTACAACTAATTACTTAAATCAATTCTATCCCTAGCTAAGCTTTAGTTCAGTCGACGGCGTTGGCAGCGACGTCGCTTTTGGTGTTATTGAACCGTTGTGCAATTCTTCTTGGAATTGCTGAAGCTCAGGTTGGCGTGTGCAGGAAGTCCACTAGACGCGGTGTCAGCAGATTGGGCTTATTGGTCTGATTATGTGGTGACGCGGTGTCAGCAGATTGGTCTTATTGGTCTGACTATGTCGTATTTGTGTTGCAACAATTTCCGTTGGATATTGTTACAATGCAGAATATTTTCGTCGTTAACTCTTCCCCCTCTAATTTGCACTTGTCCTCAAGTGATCATTAAAAGGAAGGAATGTCGTTGAACTGTATGTTTTCTATTGCTCGTCTTGGTGCCTCTGTTACTTTTTTTGGTTGATTGTTATCCAATAGTAACGTTATCTTTCTCTCCCTCTTTGTATAGAGGAAGGCGATGACGATGATTATCACGACTATGCAGATCAATATTATGGATGATACTGCGTGTGTCGTGAGTTTCAGTTTTTCTAGTTTTTGGCTGTTGTTGATGTGCAATGCCTGCAAAGCTTCTAGCGATAGAATTTGGAGTCGTCTCGATTCTTCTGGTGTCATCTGGATTATCGACGATCCGACTCTTAGTGTGTTTAGCTCGAGATTGTTGAAAGTCCGGTTGCCAATCGAAATGGACTCATTGGCGAAACGAATGACATACGTGCCGTTTAACCAGGTGCTTGCCCTTGTCGATGTCACCATTCCGTTAAAGTTGTTGAGGATCAATAGGCCGTTGGCTAGTTCTTCGATGGGTTCCACATGCTCGGCGTTACTGAACTCACACAGCGATTTTTCTCCATTGAGGAGCCTAGGCAAACATGTACTATTGCTAATATTGACGATGTTATTTTTAGAACAGATCTTAATATTATTATAATTTTTACAATCTTTTAGGATTCCATACATTACATTTTTGTGAGACAATATTTCTTTGTATTCTATGTTTATGATAACATTTTTTCTTATGACAGGTTTCACAATTAGGTTTTCATATTCAGTTTCTTCTACGTTAGGTATTTTTATTACATAAAATAAAGTAGTCGTATTGTGAAATATGGCCACGTCTGAATATTCTAGCATCTCTTCTACAGACAATGAAGGCATTCCTCCAGCTTTGAATATTCTCTCTATTTCATTTACTTCTGCTTCTTTTAGTAGGAATGAGTTTACTACGTTAACTTTTGCCCATTGTATGGCATATTTTATATTGGTAACTTCCTCCTTAATCAGTCTGACTTGGTTCTGTAAACTTTCTGCTATTTCATGTATGAATCTATCGTCTTTTCTAATGTTGTTTGTAAGGCTATTGGTTACTGTAGTTAATTTATTTAATCTCTGTTCTAGCTGTGAATTTAATATTACTTGTTTGTTGTTGTTATCTATAACTTTATTTGTATGTTCTTCTATTTGAACGAAGTCATCATGATCTGGGTTGCCTGCTACATACTTCCATGCAGTGCCTAGCATGTTGATGGCCCTTGAGGGTCTTTTGTTAACGTCATATTCTATGGTACGTAAAGTCAAGTGAGTTTGGTTAATTTCGTGACGTAAGGTATGGTATAGGCTGCTAAAATTTAAATCTTTCTCTGTGTGAAACTCTATTTGCTCTAAGGCTTCTCTAATTTTGTTCAAATTGATGATGTGAATGATTCTTGTTGTTCTTGTTTGTATTTTTCCTAGTCCATCGTGGATCGTAATGGTTTGTGCATCTGTATGGTTCGTTATGTCCATAGTCGGTTCAGTAGGTTGTGCCATCATCACCAGTATTACGAGTGGTCTATGAGTGTCAAACGTTCTTTATATTACTCTTATGTACAATTAGATTTGTGGATGTTAGTACGGTTGTATTTCTATCCTCTTTAACTATTGCTTTCTTATATCTAGGTGAAAGTTTAGTACCTAGTCTTGTATTTACTTTAATGTAAATTTCTTGTCCAGGTATGTAAGTTCGTATGTCGTTTCGCGTCTTGTTATGGTTGTGCATGTCTGTCGTCTGTTTTTGTTTTAGTCTGTCTATATTATCTTTTCTAGCCTTTTCGTACTGTTCTGGGTCTGTCGTTACGTTTCTACCAAAAAATACGTCAAGTGGTCGTTTATTAGTTGTCGAGTGTATAGTGTAGTTATAGTCGTATATGGATTTGTTGAGAAGTTCTTCAAAAGTTCTGTATTCGTTTTTCCGTCTATTGCATCTCATAATCTCTGACAGTGTCGAATGGAATTTTTCCACTTGTCCATTGACTGCGCTCTTATATGGTGGGGTTTTATAAATTTCGATTCCAAGTTGGTCTCTCATCATAAAAGTTAATGAATCTGAGTTTAGGGACTTCTCATTATCGATAACTACTGCCTTTGGTACACCATAGTAAAAGAGAATATCATGAAGAGGTTTTTTTTACGTCTTCTATTGCCTTGGGGGGATGGGGGAGAGCAGGCAAGGCAAAGTTTCTGATTGTGCTCAACTTGGTGAGTGCCAGTGCGATCCTTGTTCTTGCTCTTCTCAAGTCGACACACTACCTCCACGTGGTTCCTCCTGGATTATGACTCAGCCCCCGTTGAGTTATAAACCAAAGTGCGCGGCGGGATCCTAATCCTTAAATTAGGTTTTGGCGTAGGACTTGATATCCACCCATAGAAAAAAGACTCATCAGTGAATGAAGCAAGAGGAGCCTCGGAAAGGAACCCGGAAAACGTTGACGACCACGGCAAACGGAAAAAGGAAAATGATTTGAGAGTATGCACCTGGAACGTACGGACATTGTACAGACCCGGTGCTGCTCAACAACTAGCGGATACTCTCAATGAGTTGAAGGCTGACATCACAGCCATCCAGGAAATGCGATGGAAAGGGCAGGGGCGCATGAGAAAAAGCAGCTGTGACATCTATTACAGTTGTCTTAATGATAGGCGTGAATTTGGTTGTGGTTTCGTCGTAGGGCCCAAGTTGCGGCACCGAGCCTCGCACTTCACACCAGTTAGCGAGAGGATTGCGACGATCCGAATAACTGCCAAATTCTTCAACATCAGCCTAATCTGTGCGCATGCCCCGACGGAAGAGAAAGACGATGCTACCAAGGATGCTTTCTATGCAGAGCTCGACCGAGCATATGGCCGTTGCCCGTCACATGACGTTAAAATCCTTCTAGGAGATTTTAACGCCAAAATAGGGCGGGAGGGCATCTTTGGAACAACCGTTGGCCCGTTTAGTCTGCACGAGTCCACATCGAGCAATGGACTTAGACTAATAGGATTTGCGGCCCGCACACAATATGATTGTACGTAGTACAGGTTTTCGTCACCTCAACATCCACAAGGCATCCTGGCTGTCGCCTGATCGTCTGACGCGAAATCAGATTGATCATGTTGTGATTGATGCAAGGCATGCATCTAGCATACTTGATGTGAGATCTTGTCGGGGTCCTAACATCGACTCTGACCATTACCTTGTTGCAGCCAAGGTACGCGCACGGCTGTGTGTCGCAAAAGTCTCACGTCAAGGTATGCCAAGAAAGCTGGACATCGAAAAGCTGCAATCACAACGACATAAGGATGCCTTCTCCACTCGACTCTCGGGCCGACTCGGCCAACTCCCTCCAATGCCTATAAATACAACGGATATGTGGGCGTACATGTCCAATGCCATAAACGCCTCTGCTGTGGAAGTACTTGGGTTCCAACGCCCTCCCAACCGGAATCCATGGTACGACCAGGAGTGTCGGGAAGCGACTGCAGCAAAAGACGCCGCCTACAGAAGAACGCTGCAAGCAGGAGCTACTCGAGCGGTGGTGGATATTTATAGGTCGCGGAGACGAGACGAGAAGCGCCTTTTCAGGAGGAAGAAGCGGGAGATGGTAAGGCTTGAGTGTGAGAAGATGGAGAGTAGCAGAAGCAAGAACGATGCCCGTGACTTTTACCGGAGGGTCAAGCGCATGACCCAAGGGTATAAGTCTGGATCGCTTGCCTGCAGGAGTGACGATGGAAACCTAGTTACTGATGCGGAGATTGTACTGAGGTTATGGCGGGATCACTTTGAGAGTCTTTTGGCTGGAAACAGTGAGAATGAGCTTGACGAAGTTGGTCCACTAACCCCAATCAGAGATGATGGTGTTGAAGTTCCCGTCCCTAGCCATACGGAAGTCGAGACAGCTATACAGCGTCTCAAAAACAATAAAGCCGCGGGAGCAGATGGCTTACCGGCTGAATTGTTTAAGGCTGGAGGCGATGAGCTGGTAGGGTGCATGCACCAACTTATCAGCAGCGTATGGCTAACGGAAAGCATGCCCGATGATTGGAACCTCAGTATGATCTGCCCAATCCTGAAGAAGGGTGATGCAACACAACGCACCAACTACCGTGGCATCAGCCTTCTTCCCGTCGCATACAAGGTTCTCACGAGCGTAATGTGTGAGAGACTGAAACCATATGCTGAAGCATTGATAGGTCCTTATCAATGCGGTTTCCGTCCTGGCAAGTCTACAGTTGACCAGATCTTCACATTGCGCCAAATCCTGGAGAAAACACACGAGAACCAATTCGACACATACCACCTGTTCGTCGATTTTAAAGCTGCTTTTGATAGCCCACGGCGAGACTGCCTGTACGCTACCATGTCTGAGCTTGGTATTCCTGCAAAGCTAATACGGCTTTGTAGCATGACATTGAGCAACACCATCAGCTCTGTCAAGGTAGGAAATGACCAATCCGAAACCTTCAATACCAAGCGGGGTCTCAGACAAGGCGACTCGCTGTCTTGTGTGCTCTTCAATTTACTTATGGAGAGTATAATAAGGAAAGCTGGAGTGCATCGGATGGGCACAATACTGGGATACAAAAGTGTCCAGCTCCTTGGTTACGCTGATGATATTGATATCATTGGTCGTACCAAGCGTGATGTAACTGCGGCTTTTGGAGCTATCGAAAGGGAATCAGCTAAAGTTGGTCTTGCAGTAAACATGGGCAAAACAAAGTTTATGGTGTGCAGTACTAGGGAGTCGCGGCGTCTTGACTCTTACCTTACTGCTGGAGACTATAACTTTGAGTCTGTCAAGGACTTTGTCTATTTGGGAACTGCAGTGACCAACAAAAATGATGTCAGCCTGGAGATCAAGCGGAGAATTACACTTGCCAACAAATGTTACTTTGGGCTCAGTAGGCAAATGAACAGTAGAGCCCTCTCTCGAAAGACAAAGGTAACCCTTTACAAGACACTCATCATTCCAGTGCTGCTTTATGGAGCGGAAGCCTGGACCGTGACGCAGTCAGATGCAGCTGCTCTTGGTGTCTTTGAGAGAAAGATTCTTCGCAAGATCTTTGGACCAATTTGCGTTGGCGAAACCTATCGTATCAGGTGGAACGACGAGCTGTACGAGCTATACGGCGATGTTGACATTGGCAAGCGAATTGACATTCAGCGTCTTCGTTGGTTGGGTCACATTGCTCGTATGGAGGAAAACACTCCAGCTCGTTCGGTTTTTGATGCGGTAGTTAGAGGAGAACGAAGAAGGGGTAGACCTCGAACCCGTTGGAAGGACCAGATGGAGGCAATCCTGAATGGTGTTACCAACTGGAGAAGTTGCGCACAGGACAGAGAAGCGTGGAGGCAAATTGTGCATCAGGCTGTGCTCCGATAGGGGTGTTATTGCCAATTATTATTATTATTATTGCCTTGGATTTGATTATTCGTCCTTGAGCTAGTTTCGAGAATTTGTCTATTGCTGTGAGTACTAAATTCTTTTGTGTTGAGTATATATCGATGTGTATGACTTGTCCTGGGTATTCTGGTATTGGGGTTTCTTTTAATTTGGGATTAGTCGGATGTCTGTCATATTTTTCTTCCTTGCAAACTTGACACTGTTTGACAAGATCTGCTATAGTTTGTTTCATTTTGGGAAAATAATAAAATTCTATCATTTGGTTTCTATTCTCAAGTGCGTTTCTGTGTGCTCTATTATGGGTGGCCAAGATTTTTTCGTCTCGTTAGGTTTCGTTTGTCAGATCTTTAACCTGTGATTGTGAGAACCTAATTTTATAGTTTTTGAAGTGTGTCGGGTATATGTTTTGGATTTGGCTCATAACATCTTCTGAGGTTAATATGCCGTTGATAATAGAAGGGTTGAGACGAGCTTTTAATATATGTATGTGTTTGCTAACGGTGGAGGTCTTTTTCCTGTCTCAAAATTGGGTCTGTTCATGTAATTTATCATACGTGTCTGGATGCTTTGGTCAACGTCCATTGGTTCGGGACGTGGCGGCGGTTTGGGTGCTAACGGTCGGGAAGGTGTAAATGTCTGCTGTGGTCGCATTTGGTAGAACTGTTGTTTGTTGTATTGTTGTGCATTATTGGTATTATTTGGAAATGTGGCCTGTATTGGCATTTGGGAAATGGGACCTATTGGAACTGTTCTTATTATCTGTGGAGTGGTTTGTGAATATTGAGCTGTTCGAGGTGGTGTCATGGGTGGCATGCTTCTAGCTGCTACTTTATGACCTGATTGGGTGTTTTTATTGAAAGCTATATTTGATCTATAGCTTTGATTCTCTAATTTTAGACAATAATGGAGAGCTGAGGGAAGATCTGCTGGTTCTTTTATACAAAGAATACGCGGCAAGTCTCCTCTCAAACCTCTGATGAATGTGTCTAATGCCTTTTCCCTGTACATCTTGGTCATGAGCATCTCGGACTCTCTACTGAGTTCCATGCAACCTACTTTATTCAATATCAATGTTAAGTGGTTGTAGACCATCTGATAAAACTGTTCTACCGTCTGGTTGCTGCCCTGTATCAACATGGTCATTTGATATTCTAGAGTTCCTATGTCTCTTTTATCTGCATAATGCAGTGTAAGACACTTGGAGATAGCGCTCCAGTTTAAGGGCACGTTGTACGACTCGAGGGCCGTATCAGCGTTACCGATGATCTTGTTCCTCACTGTATGCAGTATGCCATAGTACATTGGCGAACCAATTTGGCTTGCATATATCGAGAGTATGCGATCCACACTTTTTTTCCAGGAACTGAATTCGGCTTTATTGCCGGAGAATTCTCTGAGGCTTTTCACAATGTCCGGTACTCTATTTAAATCGTTCAGATTTTGGTTATCATTTATGTTCTGATCTGCTACATCATTGAATTCCCTGGATGGGTTAACTAGTTGTTTCACTAGTATTGGGAGTTGTTCTGTTAGGATTTGGGCAACCGTAGCTGCAATTACCTGCTCTGCGTTGTTCGCCATACCTCTATTCTGTATATGTTCGTTTTGGCGGTTAATATGTCGTTGTTGTTGTCTGTCGATGTTTTGTCCGCCTACCTGAGGTTGTTCAACTAAAACAGGGGGTCTAATCAGGTTACTTTCGTTAGCCATATAACACAAAACTGACTTCTAATGCAGTCTAGTTTTGTTATTTTATGCTCACAAAGTTTAGATTGGTGTGTCTATATTATATGTATAGTTGGTATATGATAAGTATTAGTATTAGTATGTATGTATGTAAATGAATTAAAAATTTTTGTTTAATTTTCTTTTAATTTTTTCCTTTCTTATTATTTTTATTTATGATATCTGTTTTTATACCCTGAACCCATTGAAAATGGGAATTCAGGGTATAATGGTTTTGTGAAAATGTATGTAACAGGCAGAAGGAGACGTCGCAGACCCCATAAAGTATATATATTCTTGATCAGCATAAAAAAATAAGTTGATCTAGCCCTGTCCGTCTGTCCGTCCGTCCGTCCGTCCGTCTGTCCGTCCGTCCGTCTGTCCGTCTGTCCGTCTGTATGAACGTCGAGATTTCGGAAACTACAAAAGCTAGAGAGCTGAAATTTCACATGAACACTCGTATGTTAGCTACGCAATACGAGTTTATTTTGTTTTTTCGATAACTCATCCCATTTCCAAATCATCGATAAAAAATCAAAAATTCGTTTACATTTTTTAGGTTTTTAGGGTATAACTTCTACACCGTTTCAGCTAGAGACTTCAACTTTATATATTAAGATAGATTATGAATACGCAGATTTTATAGTTTTCAGATTTTTGATGCCACGCCCCCCTCGCCCACAATTTGCAAAAAACGCATTTCAAATACTAAAGACTTGCAATTTGACAAATAGATAGATATAGATACTCTAAATCTACTCTTAAAATTTCATTAGGAGCATGCATCTAGAAATGGAGTTATAAGCGTCCAAAGTTCAGCCCAACCCACCCCCAAGCCACAGCAGCAACTGCGCAGTTAGCAGAGCGCGCGCTTATAAGTGCGTAAGGAAGAAGTGTATCACTTTTTTGCGGGGTTCAGGGTATCTCGTAGTCGAGCCGTCTCGACTAGAGCCTTCTTACTTGTTTTCCTAAGCGATCAGCGCAGTGATCTCCTACCTAGGGTTTTGTATGGCTTTACGGGCCATACGCTATACCGGGCAACGCAATTATCGCTCAGTATTACAATAGTTTTTTTTTTTTCTTAATTTAAAAATTGTTCTTTGTTTGTATGTTTCTTAGCTTATGTTTTTTAGTTTTGTTAGTTTTCTTTTGGGTTTCTTATTTTTCTAACTTACATTAATGATGATGTGGCGATCTCCACTGCTAGCCCGGATTTCATCCTTTTTGGTTTTCCTACTGGGGATCCTGCGACCAGACTCCGAAGGAGTATCCTGTGGACGGACCGTACAGGATTATCGTCCACCGATGGGCAGTCGAACAATTAAGTTCCAGACTACCTTTTAGCGAATTGAAATCGAACGTTGAAATTAATCAACGTGAGTTGCCTCGATCTCCTTCGCACAGACTCTGCGGGTTTTGTTGCAGTAGGGGCACTTAGAGTATTGTCACTCTCTCACGTCACTGTCTGTTCACTATCAGTTTTGTAGTTAAGTTGTCGTGTACGTACAGGCGTTTTGCTGTTTTGTACCCCGAACAACTTTTCACTTTGATTGATAGTGTTTGTGATCACTGTCGCGAACGTACAGGCGTTTTGCTGTGTTGTATCGCGATAGTTTTTTCACTTTCAACCGACTCTGCTTTTGATTTGGCAGTATCACGCACGTACGAACTGTTTTGCTGTATTGCGCGCGAAGTCGGTCCCTGCTCGGGCGCCAGTTAAATTCGTTATTTGTTTGAGTTTAAAAAATATATTTTTATTACAAGACGGACTGTCTTGTTCAAACCGAATTTTGCAACTAATTACTTAAATCAATTCTATCCCTAGCTAAGCTGTGGTTCAGCCGACGGCGTTGGCAGCGACGTCGCTTTTGGTGTTATTGAACCGTTGTGCAATTCTTCTTGGAATTGCTGAAGCTCAGGTTGGCGTGTGCAGGAAGTCCACTAGACGCGGTGTCAGCAGATTGGGCTTATTGGTCTGATTATGTGGTGACGCGGTGTCAGCAGATTGGTCTTATTGGTCTGATTATGTCGTATTTGTGTTGCAACAATTTCCGTTGGATATTGTTACAATGCAGAATATTTTCGTCGTTAACTTATATTCTTTACAGTTGCAGCGAGAGAAAGAAAGAGAGAGAGAGAGAGAGAATGGGAGGGAGAGAGAAAGAGAGAGAGAGAGACGCGCGCTCAGCTAACTGCGCAGTTGCTGCCTTGGCTGGAGGGGTGGGTTGGGCTATACTTTGGACGCTTATAACTCCATTTCTAGATGGACGATCTTCATGAAATGTGCCAAATTGCAAGTCTCTAGTATTTGAAATGCGTTTTTTTCAAATTGGGGGCGGAGGGGGCGTGGCATCCAAAATCTGAAAATTACGTAATCTGCGCATTCATAATATCTATCTAAATAAACAAATTAAAAGACTCTAAATAAAACGGTGTAGAAGTTATGCAAAAAAAAAACCTAAAAAATGGAAACTAATTTTCGATAATTTGGAAATGGGATGAGTTATCGAAAAAACAAAATAAACTCGTACTGCGTAACTAACATACGAGTGTTCATGTGAAATTTCAGCTCTCTAGCTTTTGTAGTTTCCGAAATCTCGACGTTCATACAGACGGACAGACGGACGGACAACTTATTTTTTTATGCTGATCAAGAATATATATACTTTATTGGGTCTGAGAATCTCCTTCTGCCTGTTACATACATTTTCACAAAACCATTCCTTTGTTTTCCTTTGTTTTCGTGTCGAGCATGTTATATGTATTCCTTTTATTATACCCTGAACCCATTGAAAATGGGAATTCAGGGTATAATAAAAGGAATACATATAACATGCTCGACACGAAAACAAAGGAATGTGCATTATAATACATATAATCAAATAACGGCACAACAATATCTAATATGAATCAGAATCTGAATCGAAATCGGTGCCGGCCATTGAAATATGAATCAAGTTCAATTGTTATTTACTGGCAAAATCAATTCTAAGGAAATTGATTTATACCAGTTGTTTATAGATCGATTAACGAACTGATCGAGCATATAAATACATATGTATTTATACAACATGTTCTTAAAGATACGTATGTATCATCAGGTATCAACACAATGTGGCTGGGCCAGCCAACCTATCTATAACTATTTGATGCACTTTCCAATTGAAATTGGTTTTATTCAAATTGTTATAGCAAATTTTATTCAGTGCACGATATGAGAGAGTACTTCAAATAGTTTAGTTTGAAGTTCGAAGATGGCAAAAAATATCTATTAAATACTCTAGGAGGCTAGCGCTCAGGTAGGGTACCTATGAATGGGAACTCGATAACTAAGAGAACTGTAATATATTTCATATTAAAATATACCAAATATATAACAGATATTTATGTACACAAGATATCAATATAGTATATATATATAGTAAAAATACATTTTTGATATGAAATTGTTATCCATTTAAATAACCTAGCTATACCTCTCTACCTTCTTAATGTATGTCCACAAAGTCTAAGCAAACCTAGGTAGTGTAGGCAAATCAAGAACTCGCTATTTCAAGCACATACATAGACTAATCATCAATCAATCATTTATCTTATACATCCAATTACTTAGAAATATAATATAATAAAACCTATACTGAGAGATTCAATATTTGAATAATTTGAGATTGGTCAAATATATATCAGGTAGATCATATAAGTTTATTTATTCTTGATCAGAATCAAGATTGCAAAGCGGAGACAAACACATGCTTAGTGCAGGTCTCAGGGTATCTTTCTAGTCGGTGCCTTCTAATGATTGACAAATGGGAAAAGTGGAAATGCAACATTTTTGTAATGCGCAAATGGATCGCATTTTACATGAAAGGCACATGATAAATGACATGAATAACTGCTTCAAGTATACTTTTATCTGTACGTCCGTCCGTCCCTGCGTCCTTATCCCTTCAAATGTTGTCATCGTAACTATTCCCTTTTATTCGCTTTTACCAAATTTTAATAATGTATATTGAAAGCTTCTTGCCTGACGACAAAACAAAGTCTTAAAAAAAAGTTGAAAAATCCAAAGTCTCGAACTCTCCCATTGAATATTATTAATATATGCAAATATTTATAACAATTTCATGATATATTCATATATGTACATTATTCTGGCAATCTAAGCTGTCGTTACATGGAATGTTTAGACTCTGTTCGCAAAAAGGGAAAAAGCGTCTATTGTGTTTGTTAGAGAGTTAAAATAAAAACACTCCACATTAGCCGAATTCAAAAATTGAAATCTTTATTTTTTAAAATTCTACAGTTTATATACCTAAACAAGTAAGAAGGCTCTAGTCGAGACGGCTCGACTACGAGATACCCTGAACCTAAAACTAATATTTTTCTTCTTGAGCAGGCGCTCTACTAACCGGTTGGGCTGAACTTTGGACGTATATAACTCCATTTCTAGATGGACCATCCTGAGTAGATTAAGAGTATCTAAGTGTATCTATTTGTCAAATTTCAAGTCTCTAGTATTTCAAATGCGTATTTTTCAAATTGGGGGCGAAGGAGGCGTGGCCAAAATCTAAAAATTACAAAATCTGTGTATCCATAATATCTATCTAAATATATTAATTTCGAGTCTCTAGCTAAAACAGTGTAAGAGTTATGTCCAAAAAACCAAAAATTTGTAAACAAATTTTCGATTTTTTATCGATAATTTGGAAATGGGATCATCCCATTTCTAAATTATCGAAAATTCGTTTACATTTTTTTGGTTTTTTGGACATAAATTTGGCAAATAGATACATACATACTCTTAATCTACTCTGACTTTCATAAAATCGTCCATCTAGAAATGGAGTTAAAAGCGTCCAAAGTTCAGCCCAACCCACCCCCAAGCCACGGCAGCAACTGCGCGGTTAGCAGAGCGCGAGCTCATATGTGCGTAAAGAGGAAGATTGTCACTTTTTTGCAGTGTTCAGGGTATCTCGTAGTCGAGCCGTGTCGACTAGAGCCTTCTTACTTGTTCAAATTGTGCTGTATTTGAACACTATTGACACTAGAGTCTTGAAATTTGGCATGTATATATATATTGACAACCCAAGATCAATAAGCTATGGCAGATATATCTATGCCCACAGGGGGCGTGGCAAACCGCAAAAGTTTAGCTCTCCTACAGAGCTGGAAGCTTAAAATTAAATGATTTAGATACTAGTTACTAGCCTCTTCTATTGATGACCAACAAATAATCAGCCTCTTTGGGGGCGTGGCATATCGAAAAATACCCTGAAATTTTCGCCATTTTGAAGTGTAAGCAACCAAATTTTGCAGCTATGTTACCTTCGGCTCTTTCTAAGAACTGGCAAAAAATTATGCGTCTACGCCCGCTAGGAGAGTGGCAAATCGGCAAAGAAGTTTGTTGTGGCCAACTTCATGATTCATGCATATAATAGCTTAGTAGTAATTGCTAAGATGGCAGAAAGCACTTTAACATAAATATATATGTAAATATTTTTTAAATACAAAATTGTTGCAGCTTAAAAATTAAAATTTTTTATACCCTGAAAATGGGAATTCAGGGTATAATGGTTTTGTGAAAATGTATGTAACAGGCAGAAGGAGACGTCGCAGACCCCATAAAGTATATATATTCTTGATCAGCATAAAAAAATAAGTTGATCTAGCCCTGTCCGTCTGTCCGTCCGTCCGTCCGTCCGTCCGTCCGTCTGTCCGTCTGACCGTCTGTCCGTCTGTATGAACGTCGAGATTTCGGAAACTACAAAAGCTAGAGAGGTGAAATTTCACATGAACACTCGTATGTTAGCTACGCAGTACGAGTTTATTTTGTTTTTTCGATAACTCATACCATTTCCAAAATATCGATAAAAAATCGAAAATTCGTTTACATTTTTAAAGTTTTTTGAGCATAACTTCTGCACCGTTTTAGCTAAAGACTTGAAATTTGTTTATTTAGATAGATATTATGAATACGCAGATTATGTAGTGATCAGATTTTGGATGCCACGCCCCCTTCGCCCACAATTTTGAAAAAACGCATTTCAAATACTAGAGACTTGCAATTTGGCACATAGATAGATTTAAATAATCCTAATCTACTCTGATTAGGCAAGCCACGGCAGCAACTGCGCAATTAGCAGAGCGCGCGCTATAAGTGCGTAAAGAAGAAGAGTATCACTTTTTTTTGCAGGGTTCAGGGTATCTCGTAGTCGAGCCATCTCGACTAGAGCCTTCTTACTTGTTTTTTTTTGTTTCAGTGAGTTAAGACTTCACAGAATTAAGGAAAAATGTTAAAAGTTAATATAAGTGACTTAATGCTAACTAACAATCACATTGAAATAATTTAAAAGGCTTGTCCGATTTGGCGTTGGAGCCACTGTACATGTATATGTATATGTATGTTCAATGACTGGTGATTAAATATTCTATAAATATTATATGAATAGGTAATTTGGTATTCATAATTTAGGAAATGTCTGAAAGTCTCTCTCCATATACATATACATATACATATATGTACATTCATATATATATATATATATATATATATATATACAGTGGGCAAAAAAAGTTTAAGTAAACTGCATAAGTTAGTATTATTTCTAGTAGAATTTCTCAATAATGGGGAAATTATTAAACTATGATTAGTTTACATTTAGAGCACTTATTTATTGACGAGGGTTCTTTTTTTATACCCTGAACCCATTGAAAAAGGGAAATCAGGGTATAATGGTTTTGTTAAAAGTATGTAACAGGCAGAAGGAGGCGTGGCAGACCCCATAAAGTATATATATTCTTGATCAGGGTGACGAGAAAAGTTGATATAGCCATGTCCGTCTGTCTATCCGTCCGTCCGTCCGTCCGTCCGTCTGTCCGTCTATCCGTCTGTCCGTATGTTTGAACGCGTCGATTTCCGAAGATACAAAAGCTAGAGAGTTCATTCTTTTTGTGTTAGGTCCGTATATTGAGCGCGCAGTACGAGTTTGTTTCAGAAATTCGATAACTTGTATATTTGCTTAGTTATCGATAACTGAAATTATCGGGAACCAGTTATAAAATTCAAGCTAATTCATCTTTAGAGTTAGAGTTTCCAAGTCTTCTGCATATATGTAGATACCAATTTAATACAATTTCGGTTTTTGTCAGTTTTTGGATTCCGGTCCCCAATTCGCCCCCACACCCCCAAATGTGTGAAAAATGCATTTCAAATACTAGAGACATACAGTTTGGTTTGGCATATAGATATGAATATCATAATCTTAATCTGAAGAAATCAATACGATTGTCCATCTAGAAACAGAATTATTAGTCTATAAAGTTTTCTCATCAAAACCCATGTGGCGCAGCAAGCAAGGCAGCGACAAAGCAAGACGCATTGCGGGCGCACATACATACATACATACATACATATGTATGTATGTATGTATGTATGTATGTATATGTGTGCAAGCGTAGATCAGCGTGTGGCTGCAATCGTACATACATACATACATATGTATTTGTGCATGTAAAGCTAATTGTAAAAGAGTTATGATTTCTAAAATAAAACCTAAAATGTTAAATACAATATGTAGATCATATGCTGAACTCTCATTACATTTCATTATATATTTTAAAAATTTTAAAACAATTAAAATAACAATGGAAATGCAAGCAACGTTGAGCAATGCAAAGCAATTTTCGTATGCGTGTGCACATATACACTCAAAAAATCTTGGGCCGTTTTCTATGTTGCTATGCGTGCAAATTCTAAGAATCACAATTGTTTTTGAATTGCGTTAGAATTGTCTTTGAATTGTATTTGTATTTTCAGCCACTGCTTTAGTGTTTCTTTCGTATATGGCGAATTTGATTCGTTTTCGCTACTCTGTCGTTTAAGTGAGCCGTGGTGTAGATGGTTAAACGGATGCAACCAATGTTAGGGTGTCGCAGGTTCTAGTCTCGCCTAAGTCTTTTATAATTTCTTATTTTTAATTTTTTTTTTTTTTTTAATTATTTCTTTCTTTTCTATTATTTATTCTTTTGTATTTGATACCTTTGAAAGTTAGTTAGTAGTTTAACTAATTGTGAATAAGTGCGTTTTTTTAAATTTCAAATATTTAATAGCATCATTTCTGAAAGTGTTTTTGTTTCAATTATATTTTATTCCGTTAAGTCAACAGAAAATAATGAACAAAGTCTGCCCAAATAACAAAAGCACGTGACATCTGCGGTTTTCCTATATGTATGCACACATGTACATTCAAAACTAGTGTAGCATGGTCTAAAAATTTTAACTTGCTAGATGGCGCTTTAGCAGTGAGCTTATTTACTATGGCTATTACAGCTTCGAGTGGCATTGATATACATATTTCTTTTACAATTATGAAGTGTCTGTGTTAATTAAGGTAATGCCTGTTAATCGAGGACCGTCTATTTGTTGGGTCTATTTTTAATGATATTTAATAATATAAACTTTTTCGAATTTCAACTAATATAAGCGCCATCTATTATTATTTTTTTTTGGCAATGCAATGTATATATACATGTCCATATGTACATTTTGAACGTTACACGCATACATTCTTATCTACATATACTTTCTGATTTATCCATATGGGTAATTCTCCAGAAAAGTCAACTTTTTGTCACGTTCGACACTGGTTTTTTGTAAATATCTTGAAAACGGATTAATTTTAGCAATATTAGCAAGAGCAATATATTTAACTATTTGTCAAAATAAAGAAGTTTTTTTTGCTATTTTCAGCACTAAAATTGATGCATTTTCAAGATAATTACAAAAAACCAAACCACAGTACAGATTATTATTTTATTTTATTAAAATTGGGTTCAGGGTATTATCTAGTCGAGCACTCTCGACTAGAGTTTTCTTACTTGTTTATACCCTGAACCCATTGAAAATGGGAAATCAGGGTATAATGGTTTTGTTAAATGTATGTAACAGGCAGAAGGAGGCGTGGCAGACCCCATAAAGTATATATATTCTTGATCAGGGTGACGAGAAAAGTTGATATAGCCATGTCCGTCTGTCCGTCCGTCCGTCCGTCCGTCCGTCTGTCCGTATGTTTGAACGCGTCGATTTCCGAAGATACAAAAGCTAGAGAGTTCATTCTTCTTGTGTTAGGACCGTATATTGCGCGCGCAGTACGAGTTTGTTTCAGAAATTCGATACCTCGTATATTTTCAATGTTATCGATAAACGAATTTATCGGGAACCAGTTATAAAATTCTAGCTAATTCATCTTTAGAGTTGGAGTCTCCAAGTCTTCAGCATATATAAGATACTAATTTCATACAATTTCGGTTTTTGTCATTTTGGATTCCGGTCCCCAATTCGCCCCCACACCCCCAAATGTGTAAAAAATGCATTTCAAATACTAGAGACATATAGTTAAGTTTGGCATATAGATATGAATATCATAATCATAATTTAATATTAATATTATTAGCCTATAAAGTTTTCTCATCAAAACCCATGTGGCGCAGCAAGCAAGGCAGCGACACAGCAAGACGCACATACATAGATACATACATATGTATGTGTGTATGTATGTATGTATGTATGTATATGTGTGCAAGCGTAGATCAGCGTGTGGCTGCAATCGTACATATTTGTGCATGTAAAGCTAATTGTAAAAGAGTTATGATTTCTAAAAAAAAACCTAAAATGTTAAATAGAATATGTAGATCATATGCTGAAACTCTCATTACATGCCATTATATATTTTAAAAATTTTAAACAATTAAAATAACAATGGAAATGCAAGCAACGTTGAGCAATGCAAATCAATTTTCGTATGCGTGTGCACATATACACACAAAAAATCTTGGGCCGTTTTCTATGCTGCTATGCGTGTATATTCTAAGAATAACAATTGTTTTTGAATTGCGTTAGAATTGTCTTTGAATTGTATTTGTATTTTCAGCCACTGCTATAGTGTTCCTTTCGTATATGGCGAATTTCATTCGTTTTCGCTACTCTTCCGTTTAAGTGAGCCGTGGTGTAGATGGCTAGGCAGATGCAACGAATGTTAGTGTTTCGCAGGTTCTAGTCTCGCCTAAGCCCTTCATAATTTCCAATTCTTATTTTTAATTTTTTTTTTTATTTCTTTCTTTTTTTTTATACCCTGAACCCATTGAAAATGGGAAATCAGGGTATAAAGGTTTTGTTAAAAGTATGTAACAGGCAGAAGGAGGCGTGGCAGACCCCATAAAGTATATATATTCTTGATCAGGGTGACGAGAAAAGTTGATATAGCCATGTCCGTCTGTCTGTCCGTCCGTCCGTCCGTCCGCCCGTCTGTCTGTCCGTCCGTCTGTCCGTATGTTTGAACGCGTCGATTTCCGAAGATACAAAAGCTAGAGAGTTCATTCTTTTTGTGTTAGGTCCGTATATTGAGCGCGCAGTACGAGTTTGTTTCAGAAATTCGATAACTTGTATACTTGCAAGGTTATCGATAACTGAAATTATCGGGAACCAGTTATAAAATTCTAGCTAATTCATCTTTAGAGTTGGAGTCTCCAAGTCTTCTGCATATATATAGATACTAATTTAATACAATTTCGGTTTTTGTCAGATTTTGGATTCCGGTCCCCAATTCGCCCCCACACCCCCAAATGTGTAAAAAATGCATTTCAAATACTAGAGACATACAGTTTGGTTTGGCATGTAGATATGAATATCATAATCTTAATCTGAACATATCAATACGATTGTCCATCTAGAAACAGAATTATTAGTCTACATATATAGTTTTCTCATCAAAACCCATGTGGCGCAGCAAGCAAGGCAGCGACATACATATGTATGTATGTATGTATGTATGTATATGTGTGCAAGCGTAGATCAGCGTGTGGCTGCAATCGTACATACATACATACATATGTATTTGTGCATGTAAAGCTAATTGTAAAAGAGTTATGATTTCTAATAAAAACCTAAAATGTTAAATACAATATGTAGATCATATGCTGAACTCTCATTACATTTCATTATATATTTTAAAAATTTTAAAACAATTAAAATAACAATGGAAACTCAAGCAACGTTGAGCAATGCAAATCAATTTTCGTATGCGTGTGCACATATACACACAAAAAATCTTGGGCCGTTTTCTATGTTGCTATGCGTGCAAATTCTAAGAATTACAATTGTTTTTGAATTGCGTTAGAATTGTCTTTGAATTGTATTTGTATTTTCAGCCACTGCTTTAGTTTTTTTTCGTATATGGCGAATATCATTCGTTTTCGCTACTCTACTGTTTAAGTGATCCGTGGTGTAGATGGCTAAACGGTTGCAACGAATGTGAGGGTGTCGCAGGTTCTAGCCTTGCCTTAAACCCTTCATAATTTCTTATTTATATATATATATTTTTTTTTATTTATCTTTCTTTTTTATTATTATTTATTCTCTTGTATTTGATACCTTTGAAAGTCAGTCAGTTGGTAGTTTAACTAATTTTAAATAAGTGTTTTTTTTTTTTAATTTCAAATATTTAATAGCATCATTTCTGAAAGTGTTTTTGTTTCAATTATATTTTATTCCGTTAAGTCAACAGAAAATAATGAACAAAAAAAAAAGTCTGCCCAAATAACAAAAGCACGTGACATCTGCGGTTTTCCTATATGTATGCACACATGTACATTCAAAACTAGTGTAGCATGGTCTAAAAATTTTAACTTGCTAGATGGCGCTTTAGCAGTGAGCTTATTTACTATGGCTATTACAGCTTCGAGTGGCATTGATATACATATTTCTTTTACAATTATGAAGTGTCTGTGTTAATTAAGGTAATGCCTGTTAATCGAGGACCGTCTATTTGTTGGGTCTATTTTTAATGATATTTAATAATATAAACTTTTTCGAATTTCAACTAATATAAGCGCCATCTATTATTATTTTTTTTTGGCAATGCAATGTATATATACATGTCCATATGTACATTTTGAACGTTACACGCATACATTCTTATCTACATATACTTTCTGATTTATCCATATGGGTAATTCTCCAGAAAAGTCAACTTTTTGTCACGTTCGACACTGGTTTTTTGTAATTATCTTGAAAACGGATTAATTTTAGCAATATTAGCAAGAGCAATATATTTAACTATTTGTCAAAATAAAGAAGTTTTTTTTTGCCATTTTCAGCACTAAAATTGATGCATTTTCAAGATAATTACAAAAAACCAAACCACAGTACAAAATATTATTTTATTTTATTAAAATTGGGTTCAGGGTATTATCTAGTCGAGCACTCTCGACTAGAGTTTTCTTACTTGTTTATGTTTCTGTTGCTATTCTCATTATTATACCCTGAACCCATTGAAAATGGGAAATCAGGGTATAATGGTTTTGTTAAAAGTATGTAACAGGCAGAAGGAGGCGTGGCAGACCCCATAAAGTATATATATTCTTGATCAGGGTGACGAGAAAAGTTTATATAGCCATGTCCGTCTGTCCGTCGTATGTTTGAACGCGTCGATTTCCGAAGATACAAAAGCTACAGAGTTCATTCTTTTTGTGTTAGGTTCGTATATTGCACGCGCAGTACGAGTTTGTTTCAGAAATTCGATAACTCGTATATTTCCAAAGTTAACGATAAAAAAACTTTATCGGGAACCAGTTATAAAATTCTAGCTAATTCATCTTTAGAGTTAGAGTCTCCAAGTCTTCCAGATACCAATTTAATACAATTTCGATTTTTGTCAGATTTTGGATTCCGGTCCCCAATTCGCCCCCACACCCCCAAATGTGTAAAAAATGCATTTCAAATACTAGAGACATATAGCATAGTTTGGCATATAGATATGAATATCATAATCTTAATCTGAACATATCAATACGATTGTCCATCTAGAAACAGAATTATTAGTCTATAAAGTTTTCTTATGTATATGTGTGCAAGCGTAGATCAGCGTGTGGCTGCAATCGTACAGACATACATATGTATTTGTGCATGTAAAGCTAATTGTAAAAGAGTTATGATTTCTAATAAAACGTAAAATGTTAAATAGAATATGTAGATCATATGCTCCAACTCTCATTACATTCCATTATATATTTTAAAAATTTTAAAACAATTAAAATAACAATGGAAATGCAAGCAACGTTGAGCAATGCAAATCAATTTTCGTATGCGTGTGCACATATACACACAAAAAATCTTGGGCCGTTTTATATGTTGCTATGCGTGTATATTCTAAGAATAACAATTGTTTTTGAATTGCGTTAGAATTGTCTTTGAATTGTATTTGTATTTTCAGCCACTGCTATAGTGTTCCTTTCGTATATGGCGAATTTCATTCGTTTTCGCTACTCTGCCGTTTGAGCGAGTCGTGGTGTAGATGGCTAGGCATATGCAACGAATGTTAGGATGCTGCAGCAGGTTTTAGTCTCTCCTAAGCCCTTCATAATTTTTTTTTTTAATTTTTTTTTATTATTTCTTTCTTTTTATACCCTGAACCCATTGAAAATGGGAATGTTTGAGCCCTGTCGGTCTGTCCGTCCGTCCGTATGAGCGTCGAGATTTCGGAAGCTACAAAAGCTAGAGAGCTGAAATTTCACATGAACACTCGTATGTCACCTACGCAATACGAGTTTATTTTGTTTTTCGATAACTCGTTCCATTTCCAAATTATCGATAAAAAATTGAAAATTCGTTTCCATTTTTAAGGTTTTTAGGCTCTAGCTTTTGTAGTTTCCGAAATATCGACGTGTATACGGACGGACGGACGGACAGACGGACAGGGCTCAATCAACTTATTTTTTTATGCTGATCAAGAATATATATACTTTATGGGGTCTGCGACGTCTCCTTCTGCCTGTTACATACATTTTCACAAAACCATTATACCCTGAATTCCCATTTTCAATGGGTTAAGGGTATAATTAGAAACAACTTATTAAAAATTTAAACTAAAAAACTAAAAAGTGAAACTAAATAATAACTAAGTAATACTTAAAATATTTTCCAGCTCCTCAGCTTCACATTCAGTAGCGTACTTCTCACTACCAGTAATTTGAATCAAGTACTCATATGGCAGATCATAGTTATGGCAAAATTTTTCATGTAGTTCTAGTCTTTACCAAGCCCGCACCGTGGTGGCGCATGTCAAAAAGCTTAGCGTTAATAGTTGATTTGCAATACGCACAATAAGCTCGTGTTTGATTAGAGCAATCCTTACGAATCCATTGCTTGATCTCGTCATCTTGCAGCCAGGCATCACGAAAACTTTGCTTATAAACTTTCGGCATCTTGTTCTTGTTTACCAATCACATTTAAAGAGTTGTCAAACACCATGAACTAGTTCAAATAATCGAACAACTGGGTTAAATACAAATTCTGATATCTTAATCGTAAAAAGGGCATACAATATGCAAAAACACTGAAGAAAAATATAAGAATTGCTAGTTTTATAATAAAGTTGCTGAAATTGCTAAAAAAAAAATAATTTAAAATTGCTAGATTTGTGGCTAATAGCATTTACAAAATAAAAGTTTCAAATTTTCTTAAAAGTGGCCAGATCTAGCCACTAAATTGCCAAACTGGCAGCACTGCTACAAAGTGACGTCTTCTACTACGATGGTGAGTAGTATTTTGCTGACAAGCGCCGGCGTATATACAACATACACTCACAAATATACATACATATATATGTATAGTCATTCTCTCTTACTTTTCTTGTTTCTGCTTATCTGTCTCTCATTCTGTTTCGTTTAATCGTTTACTGCCTTTGAATCGATCTCGCTCACTTGAGTGCTTTGCTTTGAGTGTCTTTTGAGTGCGTCACATTTGAGTTCTCGTATTTTGTGTTTTGAGTGCAAATAGCTGAAATGTTGCTGAAATATTGTTGCCAGCAATATCCCCAAAAATTTGAAAGTTAGCTTTGCAACATGACTGAGGAAAAATCTTGACTGCCGCATCTTTGTAACAAATTTGTCATTATTTTAATTAATTATCGCATATATGTACTTATGTATGTATATGTATATGATATATTCGACACTGATGACTTACGAAAGAGCTTATTAATAGATTTCGAATTGATGCGAAATAGGAAAATTCGATTATTCATGCAATTACACATCTACATACATATGCACGTATGTACATACATATGTATGATGTATGTACATACATATTATGATGTATGTACATACATATTAGGGTTGTTGATAATATATCAAAATATCAATATATCGATATTTTTATACAAAAAAAATATATTTATATCGTGATATTTTTTTTGCCCAAATATCGAATATTTTTGCAATATATTTGATATATCGTTGGTCACACATTGTGAGACATTCTGAATCAAAATGGTTAAAACGAATTATTCAGATTTCAAGTCCGTATGTATGAACGCGTCGATTTCCGAAGATACAAAAGCTAGAGAGTTCGTTCTTTTTGTGTTAGGTCCGTATATTGCACGCGCAGTACGAGTTCATCTTTAGAGTTAGAGTCTCCGAGTCTTCTGCATATATATAAATACTAATTTAATACAATTTCAGTTTTTGTCAAAAATGCATTTCAAGTACTAGAGACATGCAGTTCGGTTTAGCATATAGATATGAATATCATAATCATAATCTGAAGAAATCAAATCTGCGTAACATAACAAGTAAGAAGGCTCTAGTCGAGACGGCTCGACTACGAGATACCCTGAACCCTGCAAAAAAAGTGATACTCTTCTCCTTTACGCACTTATGACCGCGCGAATTATGGTTTTTTATTTTGTATATCTTCGGATACACAAACACAAATAAAGGCTGTAAAATCACTTTGGCAAAATATCTTCTGATATATGTTTATAATGATTAAGAACAAACACTTAATATCTTTGGATATTAAAACTTGTCTTTATTGAATAAAAAACCTTCTGTACTCGTTGGAATGAATCTTAAGACTAATTATAAAGTTTTCTTTGGCATATGCAAATGCCCTTTTTACTTATGTATATTTATTGTTGCTTTTCTTTGGCATATGCAAATGTCTGTTTTGCTTATGTTTGTTGTTGCTGACTAAGCATTTACATCGGAAGCGGCGGCGACGCTTACGTTGTTTATATTTTGGTAATCTGATCTCTTTTTAAATATTTCTGCATGATTATGCTGACCTGGTCGTTATCATTATTCTCATGCATAAGTGCAAGTGGTTGTGCAATTTGCATGAGCATATTTGGTTGCATAACTCCTCCCCTTTTTGGTGAGGGATTCTCCTGGATTCGTCTTTTAAATTTTTTATAGGTTTATATTCCTATGAAGAGGAATACAAGAGCAATTGATGTTATGCCGAAGCTGTTGGAAATTATTGTTTGTGCTCTGATTTCTTTTATGGCTTTAGTGTTTTTTATTTCTTCTAATATAATTTCTTTGAATGTTTGTTTCTCTGTAAAGTTAAATGAATTTACTTCTTCTTCATCATCAGAGAACGAATGTATATATATTTCTTGATTATTTTTATAGTATGAGTGGTCAATGAAGATTGTACAATTCGTAAATTCTATGAGGAAGTTACCTTTTAATATTTCACTATTGGTGGATTCGTTGCAACTATATTGAATTACATTATTTTCTGCGTTACTTATTAGTAATGTGCCTTCATTTATTAATTTCGTCTTAAACTCTACGTCTTCTATCATTCTACAATTTTTTTGAATGATACAGTTAGAGCTCAATTTCAGCTTGTTTATTGTTTTGTGTTCTTCGTATGTGTATGTGTTGTTTTGGATTTTTACCACTCTTTCGGGACTCATGTCGATTCTTTTATTTTTCTGATTTGTTAGTGGGGTTGTCAGAAATACTGTGGTTGTTATGATGTTAGTTGGTATTTTGATTGCAATGATTATCTTATTTTCGTAGGTCATGACTCCCATGCGGATTAGTTTAATTTTGTAGAAGTCTATGTTGTATAGTGTGAATTCTTCGTTTGTTAGTATTGAAGGATGAAAGAGGTTGTATTTAGCTGACGCTATTATGTCTAAGATGCTGTCGACTTTATCATGCAAGAATTTAAATTTTAGTAATTGATCGTGATACATACTGTCTGTTTTAATTATATTATTGAATGTTTCTATTTTGTTAAGAGTTTTGGTTATTTTTTCTCTGTTGTCTAGTATTACTTCTTTTAATGTGTTAATTGATTTCTGAAGGTCATTG
Source organism: Drosophila borborema (assembly GCA_030914335.1). NCBI lineage: Eukaryota > Metazoa > Arthropoda > Insecta > Diptera > Drosophilidae > Drosophila > Drosophila borborema. The sequence goes on along the minus strand of JAUESP010000154.1, from coordinate 21,278 downwards.
TTTATTTTTACTTGTTCGTTAATGTTTTTTATTATATTATGTTCGTTTTCTTGATTGTTAAGGAGATGATTCATAATAGTTTCCCTATCGTCATCGTCCATGATGCCGGTGAGCCACTTCTGAGTTTTTCCTATAGCGTTAATGAGACCGCGTTTTTGTCTTGCTAGTGGGTTTGGGGTTATTGATCTTATTTTAATTCTTATGGTTTCTACTTCTGCGTCTAGTCTATGTCTGTTTTGCTTAACTAAAATTTTTGTATTGTTCTGTATTATGTTTGTTAATTCTAATATTTCTTGTGTGTTTATTATATGTAGAACCATTTTAGAATTGTTGACCAGTTCCACTGTGCTCTCTCCTAATGATACGAAACCGTTTTCAGTCAGGATTGGGGTTATATTGATCGTTGCTGTCGACAGCGTTGGCAACAGGACCATGATGATGATTGTTGTGATTATCTGAAAATTTGGTAGGTCTTTTAACGTTTGTTGTATGGATGTTTCGTAAATTTGCTTTTCTGAATTTGGGTTCCTCTTTGTGTCTTAGGTTTTTATAATTTTTAATAAATCCCTCTGTTCTATTCTCTATGTAAGTTTCCCTACTATCGTTTAGTTTCGATATTTTTCTGGATATTTGTTCGATTATAGGTCTTTTCTCTTCTATGTTTAGTGTACGAATTTTCTCTGTTAGTGTGTTATTAAGTCTTTCGACATCGCTATTGCCAGTGTGACTGTTTGGTTTAGTTGAATGGTATTCTATACCTTCTTTTTCTAGAAATTCCCTGACGTTAAGACTATTAAATTCGTTGTCGAAGACGAATTTATGGACCTTCCCTTCTATTGACAAAAATTGTTGAATATGTTCTACGATTGTGACGCTATTTCTATCGTTTAGTGGGAAGCAAGTGGCGTGTTTTGAGAATTTGTCAATGAATATTGTAAAGGATTGCTTTGAATTTACGTATGTGTCTACGTGTACTATCTCATTGCAAGTTTTTGGTGTTTCTGTAAGATAAAAATTGTTTTTTATGGGGTTTCTATCGTATTTCCCACCACTACAGACGTCACAGTTATTGATTATTCTATGGATATGGGTCTTAAGGTTGGGATAGTAAATTTCGAGCTTAAGCTTCTGATAAGTGGCAACTATCCCGCAGTGGCCACTCTCGTTTTTGTGAAATAAGGCTATTTGCGTATGCAGTTCGTCTTCAGACTCGATATCTCTAACGAACCTTGTGCACTTTACAAATTTTATTTTTGGGTTGGAAGTGTATTCCTTTGCTATTATTTTTTGTAATTGGTAAAATTCATGGTCACTTAGGTGTGAAAAAACTCCTATTTTTCCCGTGGTTATTTCCCGTCGGAGGATGTTTATTGCTTGGTTGTCTTCTACGTCTTTTTTGCTAATATAAATTCTCTTTTTGTCAAACACCTGAACGGTGGATTCGAGTTTTTTTTCTGTAAAAATTAGTTGTACATTGAATCTGTTAACTGCTGTTTCTAGTATAGACATGTCGAAACCCTGATCCTCTTCTTTAGAATGAATCGTTTGAGCTGCTATAGATCTTCTGTCTTCTTCATGAGTAGATTCAACTTCCATTAGGTTTATTTCGTCCTCTCTAATCCTACTCAGAAAGTCAGCGATGTTATTACATTTCCCTTTTATGTATTCTATGTGAAAATTGTACTCCCCCAGATTAATGAGCCATCTCTGCAATCTTGGGCTTATGTCTTTGCCTGTATATTTGGCCATCAGCCATTTTAGCGGTTGGTGATCGCTCTCGAGGTTGAATTCTCTACCATAAACATATGGTCGAAAATATTTTACGGCCCACACTATGGCTAGGAGCTCTTTTTCTATGGTTGAATAATTACATTCGTGTTGGTTTAATGTTCGGGATGCGTATGCAATTGGGTGGCTTTCTTGAGAAAGGACTGCTCCCACCGCGAAATTACTAGCATCTGTAGTGATAGTGAACTTTTTTGAGAAATTTGGGTATCGTAGGACTGGACTATTTGTAACTAATGTTTTCAACTTTTCAAATGCTGTTATGTAGCTTGGGTCGTCAGTGTTGATTGTCTCGTCTTTCTTCAGATATCTTGACATAGGGAATGCTATTTTTGCATAATCCTTAACGAATTTTCTATAAAACCCTGTCATTCCTAGGAATGACTTGATCTGCTTTGTAGTCTTGGGCAATTTTAAGTTTTGAATAATGTTTACTTTTTCTGGGTTCGGTTTAATGCCGTGAGTGGTCAAGATATGACCGAGGAATTGTGTTTCTTTCTTTAGAAAGTCACATTTATCTACTTGGATTTTGAAATTGGCTTCTTTCAAAGTTTTGAATATTTTTCTTAATATGGTCATATGTTCTTGGAGAGACGTGCTGAAAATTAATATGTCATCCATATAAACGACGCAATTTTCGCCAATATAGTCCTTTAAGACTTCGTTCATAAGTCTCTGGAATGTCGATGGAGCATTTTTGAGCCCAAACGGCATTCTGATAAACTCGTAGTGACCTGACGGTGTTGAAAATGCTGTCTTTGGTCTGTCTTCCTTTTTAACGAGAATTTGGTGAAAGCCCTTCGCTAAGTCGAGGGTTGTAAAATATTGTGATCTACCCAGTTTATCTAGCAAAGAATTAAGATTGGGAATTGGAAATCTGTCATCGACCGTGAATTCATTCAATTTACGATAATCGATGACGATTCTGAACTTTTTGGACCCTGAATTATCGAGTTTTTTCTCAACAATCCATAAGGGGCTGTTATAGGGAGAGTTACTCTCTTTTATTATATTCTGCTTAAGCATTTCTCTTATTTGTCTATTTATTTCTTTTTCGTGGATTTGGGGATATCTATATATTTTAGAATATAAGGGCCTATCCACTGTAGTGATAATTTCGTGGGAGATTTGGTTTGTCGCTGATAAAACATCCCCTTCCCGAAAAAATAGATCATCGGATTCCGCGAGTAGAGCTTCGACAGCTTGGCGTTCCTCGTCATTTAAATGTGCGAGGTTGAGGCGGTCTCGTATATGATCTATATTTGTAGGTTGTAGAGCACAAGCATTGTGCATTGATTCTGGATATTCGTAGTCCAAGAAATAGAATTTCTTATCCAGTAATTTTACGTATCTTTCAGTATTGTTGATTTGAGCCTTAAATGCTTTAAAAAAGTTTTGTCCTATTATTGCTGAAAAATTCTTGTTTGGGAAATCTATGAGTTTCCACTGAAGTGTTCCTAAGTAGGGGATATCTTTGGGGAAAGGTGTAGTTATTGCGTATTTTACAATATTCACACCGTTAAGAGTTTTATAAGAACAAGGTTTGGTGAGTTCAATTTTAGGGTACTGTTGTTCAAGAATTTTTGATTTTAAGATACTTGTCGTTGCACCAGTGTCGACTAAGCATCTTATTTCCTCTTTTCCTATTGTCCACGTTATTATGGGTAAGTTTGCCCTAGGCAAGGTATCAAAAAATTTACTTCTTCTGCCTGATTTTCTTCTAAAGTTCCGATTTCCATAGGAGTGGAATCGTTCCCTTGGGTATCAACGCTCATATGAGACATTCTTGTTTGTCTTGAGCCATTGTTTCTGTTGTTATAACTTGGTCTAGGATTTTGGTTTTGATTGGGTTGTGGTCTGTTATATGTCTGTTGATTTGTTTGATCATTGTTCTTACTGTTATTAGGGGCTTGGCTGTTTTGATTTGGCTTGTTATAGATGGTGTTGGTGTTAGTGTTGATTCTAGTGTTAGTATTGGTGTTAGCGTTATTTTGTTTATTGTAAGTGTTGTTAGATTTTTTTCTATATCTTTGTGTTATAGCTCTGGGATCATCTAGTGCTTTAATGTTTGAATATTTTGTTTGTAGAGCATGCATAGAAATACCTTGATCAACATGAATTCTGAATGGAGTGTCTATTTTGTTTATTAATATATTTAACAAATCTCTATCTACTTTATCGTTCTCATATATTGTGGGTTTTAGTTCATCAAACATATATATTTTATTTATTTCGCATTTTGCGTTTTCAAATTCTTGGAACAGTTCTCTTAAACTACTTACTTTAATGAATCTGCATCTGTCGAATACATCCTCGTAAGTCGTCTTCGGCCGCATTTGTTCCATCAGTTTAGTCTTCATTTGCTCCCAGCTTGGCTCCATCCCCAACTGTCTGATGAAGTTTGCTGCTGCTCCTGAGACCTTTTCATTGGCGACGATGCTGGTGCCGAATTGGATTAGCAGCTCGTTTTCTTGGCATAGCGTCATAAGGAATTCAACGGATTTGATGAAGGCCAAGACATCATGTTGGTCATCCAGTTGTCGTAGTTGGCGAAATTGTTGAATGATGTCTTTGTTTGACAACCATTGACCTGGTTGTTGTTGTTGTTGTTGTTGTTCGTATTGTTGTCGGAGAAGATTTAGGGCTGCCTCTTGTTGGAGTATGACCCCTCTTAGGTTTTGCATTTCTTCTTCCATAGTTGTATTTGCGATTCTTCGATTCTCGTCGTATTTGGGTATGTTGTTTTTGTTTTTCGAGTACTTTGGGTACATAAAATTGTCACTTTGTTCAGTTAATTGTTAACTCACGAATCAATTTTGTGTTTTAATTGTTTGTGTTTTTATTTTATTTTGCTGAACAAAAATGAAATGTTATTGCTTTCGGTTCGAACGAAACGCACTTGTTCGATTTCGGCTGCGCCAATTATGGTTTTTTATTTTGTATATCTTCGGATACACAAACACAAATAAAGGCTGTAAAATCACTTTGGCAAAATATCTTCTGATATATGTATTTAATGATTAAGAACAAACACTTAATATCTTTGGATATTAAAACTTGTCTTTATTGAATAAAAAACCTTCTGTATTCGTTGGAATGAATCTTAAGACTAATTATAAAGTTTTCTTTTGCATATGCAAATGCCCTTTTTACTTATGTATATTTATTGTTGCTTTTCTTTGGCATACGCAAATGTCTGTTTTGCTTATGTTTGTTGTTGCTGACTAAGCATTTACATCGGAAGCGGCGGCGTCGCTTACGTTGTTTATATTTTGGTAATCTGATCTCTTTTTTAATATTTCTGCATGATTATGCTGACCTGATCGTTATCATTATTCTCATGCATAAGTGCAAGTGGTTGTGCAATTTGCATGAGCATATTTGGTTGCATAACTCGCGCTCTGCTAACTGCGCAGTTGCTGCCGTGGCTTGGGGGTGGGTCGGGCTGAACTTTGGACGCTTATAACTCCATTTCTAGATGGACGATCTTCATGAAATTTAAAGAGTAGATTAAGGACATCTAAGTCTATCTATTTGCAAAATTGCAAGTCTCTAGTATTTGAAATGCGTTTTTTTTTTTTTCAAATTGAGGGCGGAGGGGCGTGGCATCCAAAATCTGAAAACTATAAAATCTGCGTATCCATAATATCCATCTAAATATATAAAGTTGAAGTCTCTAGCTAAAACGGTGTAGAAGCTATGCCCAAAAAACTGTAAAAAAGTCAACGAATTTTCGAGTTATCGAAAAACAAAATAATTTCGTATTGCGTAGCTAACATGCGAGTGTTCATGTGAAATTTCAGTTCTCTAGCTTTTGTAGTTTCCGAAATCTCGACGTTCATACGGACGGACGGACGGACAGACGGACAGGGCTCAATCAACTTATTTTTTTATGCTGATCAAGAATATATATACCTTATGGGGTCTGCGACGTCTCCTTCTGCCTGTTACATACATTTTCACAAAACCATTATACTCTGAATTCCCATTTTCAATGGGTTCAGGGTATAATAACCTCACCGTGCTTGCGGTTTATCCATGATGCAAACTCAGGGATGAGCGTGTGCGTCCAACGCCCTTTTGTTGAGGTATTCCATCGTCTTTGCCATCGTGCAATGCTGTCCGCCCTGATAGCGTCGCGCCGTATAGGCTCGTGCGTGTTCCGCTCCACAGCTTCGGTGACCAATTCCGCCAGTTGCACCATATCGGCAATAACAAGTGCCGTGTCATCGGAGACTGTCCTAAAAGCGTAGCTGACTCTGATTGCGCTCAGTCTGTAAGTGGCGTAAATGTCTCGACTGTAGCTCGGTGTTTCCATCGGTCTTGATATTGGTGCAGCATAGAGGATGACGGCCCGAATGACGCTCATTAGGCGCCGTTGTTGTCTTGGTCCCCGCGTGTTAAGCATAATTCTTGAGAGAGCTCTACAAGAATCAACTGCCTTCTTATGCACATATTTTAAGTGCTCGCGGAAAGTTAGTCTAGTGTCTAACATGACGTCAATATACTTTATTACCCTCCGAGATGCGATGGTAACGCTGCCGATCTTTATATTTGCAGTTTCCACTCTCTTGCGACTGCTGACTAGGACGACTTCCGTTTTGTGCGCCGCTACTTCTAGTCCAGCTCCAGACAACCAGTTTCGTATGCGATTGAAACTTGCGCTGCACGTATCCTCAGTATCTTTAAGCTCCTTGCCTATGGTTACGACTGCTACATCATCAGCAAAGCCATTGGTGTGCGCACCTGGTGGTAGCTCCAAGCGCAGTACGCCGTCGTACATTATATTCCATAGGAGAGGCCCCAGCACTGAATCTTGGGGGACTCCAGCTGACACTATTTGAGTTTGGGAACCCTCACTCGTATTGTATATCAGTGTTCTTCCTCTGAAGTAGCTCCTCACTATCTCTTTTAGATATTTATGGATATTATATTGTGACATCGCATCCAGTATCATATCCCAACTAGCTGGGTTGAAGGCATTCTTCACATCAAGAGTCCCAATGATGCAGAAGTGCTTCGTCCCGTGCTTTCATCTGGTGCTTTGGATAGCGGAAGCTGCCAGGCCAACAACTTTATTAAGCGCATCTACTGTTGAACGGGCCTTCCGGAAACCAAATTGGTTAGGTGAAAGGCCTCCGACGCCAGCAATAGCACTCTCCAGCCTAAGTCTAAGAGACAGATTGGTCTGTATGAAGATGGCTCATCCGGTGGTTTGCCAGCTTTAGGTAGCAATACCAAGTTCTGGACTTTCCAGGTTGCGGGGAACGTCTCATGAATTAGACATTCGTTGTATAACTCCGCGAACGCGGTTGGGTACAAGGCGAGGGCTAGCATTAGCGCACGATTTGGTATCCCGTCCGGCCCTGGGGCTGAGTTAAGTCTGAGACCTCTGAGAGCTACTAATATCTCCTCGTCCATAACTAAATCAATGTGGGTGCTCGTTGAGCCCTGATCAGCAGACATGGTCTCAGGGGCATGAATGGAGCTAAATCTTTCTGGGAAGAGCGTTTCCACAATCGATTTAAGCTCCAAACGATCCATAGGCTGCATCTGATTACCTGCGTATAGTCTTTCAACAACTACCCTGCCCCAAGCGTCATATTCGGCTGAGTCACACAATTCTAAGAAGCATTCTCTTTTGCTTGCCCGAATGGCCTTCTTCAACTGTCTTATAGCCGCCTGGTAAGCTACTTGCTTTTCTACATATGTGGGCCTACCGCGGGCGCGTTGGTAGTTTCTTCTCGCCTGGATGCATTTGCGTCGAATGTCACCTATTTGTGCATTCCACCAATACATAGGCGTTTGTTGTCGCATGAACTGCTTGCAGCGTAGCATGCTGCTACTGCAGGCAGTCTGGCATGCTCTAGCCTCAGCATTCCCAGATGTACCCAGCGACTGAATGGCCTCTGAAAAGGCCAAGGAATTAACGATTCTCTCCACAAGTTTGGCACCCTGACAGGTGGCTCACCTATTGTGCACAGAAGTGCCGTATGAGCGCTGACCGTATTGCTATCGCAATGACTCCATGTTGCTTCCCGAAAAAGGTATGAAGTGACAAAAGTAATGTCGATTACAGACCTGTATCCTACTGAAGGTGTAATCGTGGCCAGTATTGAGCAATGCAACATCTAATGTCGCGAAGATCTCCAGTGGGATACGGCCACTGGCATTAGTTGTGTGGCTACCCCATTCCCATGAATTAAAGTCATCTTGTATTATGGCCCTCCGACCCCTAGCATCCACGGCAAGCTCATCAAGCGTTGTTGTAGAGCCATAAGTTACCGTATCGGCCGCGTACGAATACATTGAATGGCTTAACATCTGAAAGCACATTCGTTGAATTGCCGCATGCCCACAGCGCTGCTTTGCCAGTCTGCTGTCTGTTGCCCAAGTTCTGGGACAGCTGGTCTTACAGTGATGAGGTTCACTGAGAAAGGCTACGTCTATACATTTTTCTCTTATAGTCTGCTCTAGTAGATTTTACGCGCAGCTTCACGGTAGGATGGGCACTTGAAGCTGCCTGCTGAATGGTCCGACTGCTTTTCGCCTTTACGGACGCAGAGGCTACATTTGGGCGGCTTGGTGCATGCTTTTGCACTAAAATAAATTATCACGTATTAAGTGAATCTCCGTTCGCAATTGAGTTTAGGTACATTCAGCTTTTCTTTATTGCGTTTTGGTACATTTCTTAGTTGGCTCATTGGGTGTCTTCTTTATACATGTGTATGTATGCATCGTGAGTTACACTCAACTCAGCTGTTGCTTTTATACCCTGAGCCCATTGAAAATGCGAAATCAGGGTATAATGGTTTTGATAAAAGTATGTAACAGACAGAAGGAGGCGTGGCAGATCCCATAAAGTATATATATTCTTGATCATGGTGACGAGAAAAGTTGATATAGCCATGTCCGTCTGTCCGTTCGTCCGTGCGTCCGTCCGTCCGTCCGTATGTATGAACGCGTCGATTTCCGAAAATACAAAAGCTAGAGAGTTTGTTCTTTTTGTGTTAGGTCCGTATATTGCACGCGCAATTTGAGTTTGTTTCAGAAATTCGATAACTTGTATATTCAAAAGTTATCGATAACCGAATATATCGAGAATCAGTTATAAAATTATATTTAATTCATCTTTAGAGTTAGAGCCTCCAAGTCTACTGCATATAAATTGATACTTATTTATTACAATTTCGGTGTTTGTCAGATTTTGGATTCCGGTCCCCAATTCGCCCCCACATCCCCAAAGGTGTAAAAAATTCATTTCAAATACTAGAGACAGGCAGTTTGGTTTAGCATATAGTAGATATGAATATCATATTCATAATCTGAACAGATGAATACGATTGTCCGTCTAGAAACAGAATTATTAATCAATAAAGTTTTCGCAGCAAAACCCAAGCGGACCAGCAAGAGAGGCAGCGAGACAGCAAAACACTTGCAGCGCAAGAGCAAGAGAAACACATATGCATCAGTCTTGCTCTTACATATAGCATATAGACTTCTAGCTTCACGCACACTAATCCGATGCGTGCACTTATGTATGTATGTGTGTGTGGTACGTCACTTCCTGTCACATGGAAATGCTCTTCACCTCTCTCTCTCTCTCGCTCTTAATTTTTTACCCTGAACTGGGTATAATGGTTTTGTGAAAATGTATGTATGTAACGGGCAGAACGAGACGTCGCAGACCCTACAAACTATATATATTCTTGATCAGCTGAAAAAAAAAGTTGATTGAGCCCTGTCCGTCCGTCCGTATGAACGTCGAGATTTCGGAAACTACAAAAAAAGAGAGCTGAAATTTCACATGAACACTCGTATGTTAGGAACGCAGTACGAGTTTATTTTGAAGAATGGAGTTTTAAGCGTCTTAAAGAACAAAAAACATTTCTCGCATATTTCACATTTTCAACTTTGTTTGTGTGTGTAAGTATGTGAGTGAGCTTTGCAATTAACTTGTAAATTGTCATGTCATTTTAATTTAATTATCGCCACGGGCACCCATTATTGTCTGACATTGGTCTGCCGACAGAAAACACCGAAAAACAATTAACAGCATGGCAATTTCGCGAGAGTCAGGCAGCTGAAAGATCTGGGAATGGAACAGCAAAAACTATCGATAAAAAGTAAGAAAACTCTAGTCGAGAGTGCTCGACTAGATAATACCCTGAACCCAATTTTCATAAAACAAAATAATAATCTGTACTGTGGTTTGGTTTTTATACCCTGAACCCATTGAAAATGGGGATTCAGGGTATAATGGTTTTGTGAAAATGTATGTAACAGGCAGAAGGAAACGTCGCAGACCCCATAAAGTATATATATTCTTGATCAGCATAAAAAAATAAGTTGATCTAGCCCTGTCCGTCTGTCCGTCCGTCCGTCCGTCCGTCCGTATGAACATCGAGATTTCGGAAACTACAAAAGCTAGAGAGCTGAAATTTCACATGAACACGCGTATGTTAGCTACGCAATACGAGTTTATTTTGTTTTTTTCGATAACTCATCCCATTTCCAAATTATCGATAACGAATCGAAAATTCGTTTTCATTTTAAAGATTTTTTTAGTATAACTTCTACACCGTTTTAGCTAGAGACTTTTTACCTTAATATATTTAGATAGATATTATAGATACGCAAATTTTGTTATTTTTCAGATTTAGAATGCCACGCCCCCTTCGCCCACAATTTGAAAAAAACGCATTTCAAATACTAGAGACTTGCAATTTAACACATAGATAGATTTAAATACTCTTAAGTTACTTTTAAAATTTCATGAAGATCGTCCATCTAGAAATGGAGTTATAAGCGTCCAAAGTTCAGCCCAACCCACCCCCAAGCCACGGCAGCAACTGCGCACTTAGAAGAGCACGCGCTCATATGTGCGTAAAGAAGAAGAAGAAGAGTATCACTTTTTTTGCTGCAGCTCAGACGCAGTGGCTACCGTTTTCCTATTGCACGTTGAAGCTAACATCTGCACACATCAATGAAACAGACAAAATTATTTGTAATCTGCATTTTGTTTATGCGAAATACTCTTCCACCAGCTGCATCAAAATTATACAATTCATATTAATTATAATTTTTTACCTAGGAATTAGGGAGTTTAAAAAAGGGTCAGCAGGTATTGAAAACATTGCATGTACGCCCCTTTAAAGGCAAATCGCTTTTATGAATGAAGATTAGTACGTTCTTCCTATGAGTTGACTCATTGATCGGCGACCGTTACAACAGGTACATGCCTTTGTGAACAACGCGTAAATTGTAATCCGTGAAAAGAAGTGTATGTGATAGTTATTCGGTCAGCTGTGTACGTTGTGTAAAGTTCTCTTCCGTTATAATTTTGTTCGTTGCGATCATCTACATGTTTAACGCTTACTATTGGAACTTTGAATGCAAGTGAATTTCTTTATTTATTATAAATTTGTTCACACATTTTTAAAAACAGTCTTTTTTAAGGCTTCTAATACACCTATTTTATTATATTATATATATATATTATATATAAGTTAAAAACGAAAACATCAAAACTGCAACTGCAACAACATCCGGCCGTCAGGTGAACAGCCCCAATATTGCTGAGCTCAGCGTCTGCATAACTTCCCGCACGCGCAACCCAATTGGCCAAATTCTTGGAACATTTGGCAACAAATCAGGTGATCCAGAAATGTCGCAAAGCCGCTGCCTCTGCCAACGTCGCCGCCAATTCTCCAAGCTCTCTTAGGGTTCTTATTAGCTTAGTTTAATTAGTCTAAAAATGTAATCCAACAATAAATGTTTTATTTTTAAAGTAAACAACTTAAAAGAATTTAACTGGCGCCCGAGCAGGGACCAGCGGAAACAAAACGAAAGTGCAAAACCGTATCTACGTTTTCGGTTCGTGACGGGTTAAGTCCGACAGTTGCCAACCACCGCTGGCCAAGTGAAACAATCGAGAAGACTCCTTCGCGTTAATTCGTGTCGTCGATTACTCACTAACTGAGAGGAACTTAATTGTTCAATCAGTAAAGCAGTAGATCTTAATTGATTACTGCTCATCGGTGGACTACAGTCCTGTAGTATACGTTCGCAGGACATCCTCATTGTGTATTGGTCGCAGGATCCCCAGTAGAGGAATCAAAAAGGATGAAATCCGGACAATCGGGAGGAGTAGCCATAGCTATCAATATTACGTAAGCTAGTTTATAAGATTTACGAAAAATTGAAACTAACAAACCAAATTAAAAAACAAGTAAGAAAACTCTAGTCGAGAGTGCTCGACTAGATAATACCCTGAACCCAATTTTAATAAAATAAAATAATAATCTGTACTGTGGTTTGCTTTTTTGTAATTATCTTGAAAATGCATCAATTTTAGTGCTGAAAATGGCAAAAAACTTCTTTATTTTGACAAATAGTTAAATATATTGCTCTTGATTAGTACTAAAATTAATCCGTTTTCAAGATAATTACAAAAAACCAGTGTCGAACGTGACAAAAAGTTGACTTTTCTGGAGAATTACCCATATGGATAAATCAGAAAGTATACATAAGAATGTATGCGTGTAACGTTCAAATTGTACATATGTACATGTATATATACATTGCATTACCAAAAAAATAATAATAGATGGCGCTTATATTAGTTGAAATTCGAAAAATGTTATATTATTAAATATCATTAAAAATATACCCAACAAATAGACGTTCCTCGATTGACAGGCATTACCTTAATTAACACAGGTACTTCATAATTGTAAAAGAAATATATCAATGCCACTCGAAGCTGTAATAGCCATAGTAAATAAGTTCACTGCTAAAGCGCCATCTAGCAAGTTAAAATTTTTTGACCATGCTACACTAGTTTTGAATGTACATGTGGGCATACATATAGGAAAACCGCAGATGTCACGTGCTTTTGTTATTTGGGCAGACTTTTTTTTTGTTCATTATTTTCTGTTGACTCAACGGAATAAAATATAATTGAAACAAAAACACTTTCAGAAATGATGCTATTAAATATTTGAAATTAAAAAAAAAAAACCACTTATTTAAAATTAGTTAAACTACCAACTGACTTTCAAAGGTATCAAATACAAAAGAATAAATAATAATAAAAAAGAAAGATATATATAAAAAAAAAAAAAAAAAAAAAATTAAAAATAAGAAATTATGAAATTATGAAAGGCTTAGGTGAGACTAGAACCTACGACACCCTAAAACTCGTTGCATCCGTTTAGCCATCTACACCACGGCTCGCTTGAACAGCAGAGTAGCGAAAGCGAATGAAATTCGCCATATACGAAAGAAACACTAAAGCAGTGGCTGAAAATACAAATACAATTCAAAGACAATTCTAACGCTTCAAAAACAATTGTGATTCTTAGAATATACACGCATAGCAACATAGAAAACGGCCCAAGATTTTTTGTGTGTATATGTGCACACGCATACGAAAATTGATTTGCATTGCTCAACGTTGCTTGCATTTCCATTGTTATTATACCCTGAACCCATTGAAAATGGGAATTCAGGGTATAATGGTTTTGTGAAAATGTATGTAACAGGCAGAAGGAGACGTCGCAGACCCCATAAAGTATATATATTCTTGATCAGCATAAAAAAGTAAGTTGATCTAGCCCTGTCCGTATGTCCGTCCGTCTGTCCGTCTGTCCGTCTGTATGAACGTCGAGATTTCGGAAACTACAAAAGCTAGAGAGCTGAAATTTCACATGAACACTCGTATGTTAGCTACGCAATACGAGTTTATTTTGTTTTTTCGATAACTCATCCCATTTCCAAATTATCGATAAAAAATCGAAAATTCGTTTACATTCTTTAGGTTTTTAGGGTATAACTTCTACACCGTTTCAGCCAGAGACTTTATATATTTAGATAGATATTATAAATATGCAGATTTTGTGGTTTTCAGATTTTTGATGACACGCCCCCCTCGCCCACAATTTGCAAAAAACGCATTTCAAATACTAGAGACTTGCAATTTGGCAAATAGATAGATATAGATACTCTTAATCTAGAAATGGAGTTATAAGCGTCCAAAGTTCAGCCCAACCCACCCCCAAGCCACGGCAGCAACTGCGCAGTTAGCAGAGCGCGCGCCTCTAAGTGCGTAAAGAAGAAGAGTATCACTTTTTTTGTAGGGTTCAGGGTATCTCGTAGTCGAGCCGTCTCGACTAGAGCCTTCTTACTTGTTTTCTATTGACTTAACGAAATAAAATATAATTGAAACAAAAACACTTTCAGAAATGATGCTATTAAATATTTGAAATTAAAACAAGTAAGAAAGCTGTAGTCGAGACTGCTCGACTACGAAATCCCCTGAGCCCTTCTTCGAACGAATAATATTCCAAGAATTATTCGATTCGTTTCTGCACGCATAGACGCTGATCTACGCTTGTAGGCATGTATGTGTGTATGCATGTGTGTAAGCATTGCAAGCGTCTTGCTGTGTCGCTGCCTTTGTTGCTGCGCCACATGGGCTTTGATGAGAAAACTTTGATGATTAATAATTCTGTTTCTAGATGGACAATCGTTCATGACCCAAGGGTATAAGTCTGGATCGCTTGCCTGCAGGAGTGACGATGGAAACCTGGTTACTGATGCGGAGATTGTACTGAGGTTATGGCGGGATCACTTTGAGAGTCTTTTGGCTGGAAACAGTGAGAATGAGCTTGACGAAGTTGGTCCACTAACCCCAATCAGAGATGATGGTGTTGAAGTTCCCATCCCTAGCCATACGGAAGTCGAGACAGCTATACAGCGTCTCAAAAACAATAAAGCCGCGGGAGCAGATGGCTTACCGGCTGAATTGTTTAAGGCTGGAGGCGATGAGCTGGTAGGGTGCATGCACCAACTTATCAGCAGCGTATGGCTAACGGAAAGCATGCCCGATGATTGGAACCTCAGTATGATCTGCCCAATCCTGAAGAAGGGTGATGCAACACAACGCACCAACTACCGTGGCATCAGCCTTCTTCCCGTCGCATACAAGGTTCTCACGAGCGTAATGTGTGAGAGACTGAAACCATATGCTGAAGCATTGATAGGTCCTTATCAATGCGGTTTCCGTCCTGGCAAGTCTACAGTTGACCAGATCTTCACATTGCGCCAAATCCTGGAGAAAACACACGAGAACCAATTCGACACATACCACCTGTTCGTCGATTTTAAAGCTGCTTTTGATAGCCCACGGCGAGACTGCCTGTACGCTACCATGTCTGAGCTTGGTATTCCTGCAAAGCTAATACGGCTTTGTAGCATGACATTGAGCAACACCATCAGCTCTGTCAAGGTAGGAAATGACCAATCCGAAACCTTCAATACCAAGCGGGGTCTCAGACAAGGCGACTCGCTGTCTTGTGTGCTCTTCAATTTACTTATGGAGAGTATAATAAGGAAAGCTGGAGTGCATCGGATGGGCACAATACTGGGATACAAAAGTGTCCAGCTCCTTGGTTACGCTGATGATATTGATATCATTGGTCGTACCAAGCGTGATGTAACTGCGGCTTTTGGAGCTATTGAAAGGGAATCAGCTAAAGTTGGTCTTGCAGTAAACATGGGCAAAACAAAGTTTATGGTGTGCAGTACTAGGGAGTCGCCGCGTCTTGACTCTTACCTTACTGCTGGAGACTATAACTTTGAGTCTGTCAAGGACTTTGTCTATTTGGGAACTGCAGTGACCAACAAAAATGATGTCAGCCTGGAGATCAAGCGGAGAATTACACTTGCCAACAAATGTTACTTTGGGCTCAGTAGGCAAATGAACAGTAGAGCCCTCTCTCGAAAGACAAAGGTAACCCTTTACAAGACACTCATCATTCCAGTGCTGCTTTATGGAGCGGAAGCCTGGACCGTGACGCAGTCAGATGCAGCTGCTCTTGGTGTCTTTGAGAGAAAGATTCTTCGCAAGATCTTTGGACCAATTTGCGTTGGCGAAACCTATCGTATCAGGTGGAACGACGAGCTGTACGAGCTATACGGCGATGTTGACATTGGCAAGCGAATTGACATTCAGCGTCTTCGTTGGTTGGGTCACATTGCTCGTATGGAGGAAAACACTCCAGCTCGTTCGGTTTTTGATGCGGTAGTTAGAGGAGAACGAAGAAGGGGTAGACCTCGAACCCGTTGGAAGGACCAGATGGAGGCAATCCTGAATGGTGTTACCAACTGGAGAAGTTGCGCACAGGACAGAGAAGCGTGGAGGCAAATTGTGCATCAGGCTGTGCTCCGATAGGGGTGTTATTGCCAATTATTATTATTAGATGGACAATCGTATTGATTTCTTCAGATTATGATTATGATATTCATATCTATATGCTAAACCAAACTGCATGTCTCTAGTATTTGAAATGCATTTTTTTTTCACATTTGGAGGTGGTGGGGGGAAGTGGGGACCGGAATCCAAAATCTGACAAAAACCGTGTTGGGCCCAGCAATCAGCGCTTTATAAGAACTAAGAGCGGCAGTTCGCCAAACCTATTAGCATCTAAGAGAATTTTGTAAAGAGATTGCGCTCTCTAACGACAACTATACGATGGCCATAAAGCTATTGAAACAAAGATATGATAACCGACGTTTAATTTTTCAAGCCCACATCGTAAAGATCTTAGGGCTGAAAAGGGTAGAAAATGGATCCATAGCCAAGCTGCGAGAATTGTCCGACAGCTTCAATGTACATATGCGTGCACTCAGTAGCCTGGGCACAACAGAACAGATAGCCAGTGCCATCATTGCTCAGGTGCTGTTACAGAAGAAATTGGAGGATTCGGAGATGGCGTCCCATATACCTGCATATGAAGAAGTGGCCTCTTTCCTTGAGCTTCGCTGCCGCACTTTGGAATCAATGGAATTCTCTCTAAATAACTATTCATCCAGTAAGCAGGTGAATTCTAGCAGTAAATTGGCCAACAGCCGGTCCACATTTCTTGTAACAGACCACCGTGCACACAGTTGCGTTTTTTGTAATGATCCTGAGTATACAATCTATAAATGCTCAAGATTCGCAAACCTATCGCCTACTCTTCGTCTGAATGAAGTCAAGAAGGCTGGGCTATGCTTAAATTGTTTGAAAGGCGGCCATCAGTCGCGACAATGTGGCTCGCGTAGTTGTCGGATCTGTGGAGTCAAGCATCATACGCTTCTCCACCTTGGCAACTCCAGCACATCGCAGGCAGTAACTCCGTTCCATCAGCAATCCTCATCATCAGGGATGCAGATCACTCCTACTCAGCCCTCAGCTCCGTCCACTACTCTCCTGGCTCAATATCTGAACAGCGATGTTGCGCTTCTGGCTACCGCAGTGGTTCTGGCCAAGAATCGGTTTGGCGAGCTTGTTCCTTGTCGTGCACTCTTAGATTCAGGCTCCCAGGTACATCTTGTTACAGCCAGGTTTGCCAATCTGCTACAACTTAAGAGAGCAAGGTCATATGCGTCTGTACGTGGCTTAGGCGACTCCAATTTTGCCACCGATGGAAGCACCATTTGCCTCACTTTGCAAGCTCACGCATCGGAGTATGCGACTAGCATAACGGCCATGATAGCAGAAAATATAACTGGCAGTCAGCCCAGTTCTAATATAAATACAAGCAATTGGAGTATACCGCAGAATATAGTCTTGGCAGATCCAGCTTTCGATAGGCCACAGCGAATAGATTTGCTTATCGGAGTCAGCCTTTTCTATGACTTGCTCTGTGTGGGTCAAATCAAGTTGGCGCCTGGACTTCCACTGCTTCAGAAGACTCGCCTTGGTTGGGTTGTATAGGGGGGCAAAGCTAGCGGCCACAATTCCACACTAATAGTTTCAAAGACGCCTTCGGATCCAGGTCCAGACTCCGCTACTGATATCCAATTGGACAGTCTCGTTCGTCGTTTCTGGGAGACTGAGAGCTGCAGCGACCCTGTCGTAAACATTAGCAAGGAGGAATCAGATTGCGAAGCGCATTTTGTGAGGCATTACAAACGATTACCCAGTGGCCAATATTCAGTACGCTTGCCTGTTAAGCTTAATTACGAGCTTCTTGGAGGATCTTATCAGCAAGCGCTGCGGCGGTTTCTTAATTTGGAGAAGAAATTGAATCGCTTGCCTCATATAAAGTCTCAATATTCAGCGTTCTTGGATGAGTATTCTGAGCTGGGTCACATGTCACGCGTTCCTCGCAGCTCATTTCATCAATGCAGATATTTTCTTCCTCATCACTGCGTTTTGAAAGAAGATAGCTCAACTACCAAACTTCGAGTCGTCTTTGATGGATCTAGCTGCTGATCAACTGGTTATTCGCTGAACGACATTCTAATGTCAGGTCCTGCCATTCAGCCAAAACTGATCGACATATTGCTGCGTTTCCGGTCCTATCCAGTTGCACTCATCGGTGATATTTGCAAAATGTATCGTTGCGTGAAGGTCCCTGAGCCAGACAGCTATCTGCAATGCATTCTATGGAGGAATTCACCAGATGATGAGTTAGAACTGCTCAAGCTTGATACGGTCATTACTAAGACATTTGGCCTCGCATGGGATCCATCATCTGATCAACTTTTGTTCTCATATTTGGTCTGACAATGCCACAAACTTTCTTGGCGCCCGCAACCAGCTTCAGGAGCTGAAGCGTCTATTCCTGTCTGACGCCCACCAGAATGCTGTGAAGGACTTCTGCCTGGCGGAATCAATCGAATGGCATTTCATCCCTCCACGATCTCCTCACTTTGGAGTTTCAATTTCAGAGCACCCAGCAGACTTGGACGTACTGACGCCTGCGCATTTCCTGAACGGTGGTCCTTCTTCATCCTTCAGCGAGCCTAACCTCACGAGGCTCAATTTCAATCGCTTGGATGCCTGGCAGCGCGTAAGCTATCTCAAGCAGGTATTCTGGACAAGTTGGCGAGACGAATACCTCAACTTACTACAACAGCGGGCTAAATGGAGAACTTCTAAGTCTTGTTTGGCGGTTGACGACTTAGTTCTCGTAAAGGATGAGAATCTTCCGCCGCTTAAGTGGCCACTGGCCAGAATAACTGAACTTATCCCTGGACGTGACGGCGTTGCACGGGTGGCCGTGCTCAAAACTGAAGCTGGCGAGACAAGAAGAGCTACAAACAAGCTGTGCTTGCTGCCCCTTAAGGATTCTGTTTAAGACTAAGTCTTCAACGGGGGGAGGATGTTGGGCCCAGCAATCAGCGCTTTATAAGAACTAAGAGCGGCAGTTCGCCAAACCTATTAGCATCTAAGAGAATTTTGTAAAGAGATTGCGCTCTCCTTTTTTAACGTTCATTCGTTCTCCCACGCAGCGGTCAGTCTTAGCAACCGGCTCGCGTAGATCGAATGTGTGCATATTTGCTGTCGCTTGTTAACAAGAAACGTTTTCTTTAACATACATATTTACATACATACATACATACTCGCATCTAATAAACAATTAACACTCGCTAATCAAATTGTGTTTTTAATCGAAAGCTATACGAAAAATCTCGATAGCTCAACAAACCGAAATTGTATTAAATTAGTATCTATATATATGCAGAAGACTCGGAGACGCTAACTCTAAAGATGAATTAGCTAGAATTTTATAACTGGTTCCCGATAAATTCGTTTATCGATAACTTTGCAAATATACAAGTTATCGAATTTCTGAAACAAACGCGTACCGCGCGTGCAATATACGGACCTAACACAAAAAGAATGAACTCTCTAGCTTTTGTATCTTCGGAAATCGACGCGTTCATACATACGGACGGACGGACGGACGGACGGACGGACAGACGGACAGGGCTAGATCAACTTATTTTTTTATGCTGATCAAGAATATATATACTTTATGGGGTCTGCCACGCCTCCTTCTGCCTGTTACATACATTTAACAAAACCATTATACCCTGATTTCCCATTTTCAATGGGCTCAGGGTATAAAAAGAAACTCACTTATTCACAATTAGTTAAACTACCAACTGACTTTTAAAGGTATCAAATACAAAAGAATAAATAATAAAAAAAAAAAAGAAATAAATAATAAAACAAGTAAGAACGTTGCAGTTAGGCGAAACTAACTGCGAAATACTCTGTTCCCATAGGTGCATCTTATTTATTTAATAAACATTTAACGAAATATTTCGGCAATCAGCAAACGTACATGGCAAGCAACAAACGTTTTTCCTACACATACATACAGATTTTCACATGTACACACTATACGAGTATACACACAAATTTCTATGTATGCATACAAAAGTTTGGATGCCAGAATATTCTAAGAATTGTGCCTGAATTGGGAATTTTTCGATCGTCACTTTAGTTTTGTCAAAAGACGCTCTAGCGATGCCTTAACAAAGCCCAGGTCAGGGCAGTGACGCTGGTGGTAAGCGTAAGGTATAGCTTGCTATACTAAGGTGCGTGGGTTCGAATCCCACAGAAAACTTTTTTTTATACCCTGAACCCATTGAAAATGGGAATTCAGGGTATAATGGTTTTGTGAAAATGTATGTAACAGGCAGAAGGAGACGTCGCAGACCCCATAAAGTATATATATTCTTGATCAGCATAAAAAAATAAGTTGATCTAGCCCTGTCCGTCTGTCCGTCCGTCCGTCCGTCCGTCCGTCTGTCCGTCTGTCCGTCTGTATGAACGTCGAGATTTCGGAAACTACAAAAGCTAGAAAGCTGAAATTTCACATGAACACTCGTTTGTTAGCTACGCAATACAAGTTTATTTTGTTTTTTCGATAACTCATCCCATTTCCAAATTATCGATAAAAAATCGAAAATTCGTTTACATTTTTTAGGTTTTTTGTGTATAACTACTACACTGTTTCACCTAGAGACATTAACTTTATATATTTAGATAGATATAATGGATACGCAGATTTTGTGATTTTCAGATTTTGGATGCCACGCCCCCTTCGCCCACAATTTGGAAAAAACGCATTTCAAATACTAGAGACTTGCAATTTGGCACATAGATAGATTTATATATCCTTAATCTACTCTAAAATTTGAAGATCGTCCATCTAGAAATGGAGTTATAAGCGTCCAAAGTTCAGCCCAACCCACCCCCAAGCCACGGCAGCAACTGCGCAGTTAGCAGAGCGCGCGCTTATAAGTGCGTAAAGAAGAAGAGTATCACTTTTTTTGCAGGGTTCAGGGTATCTCGTAGTCGAGCCGTCTCGACTAGAGCCTTCTTACTTGTTTTAATTATTTATTTTTTATTTTTTTTTAATATTTGTTATGAAATGCTTGCTGCCAATATATAATAATTTATGTATAAACATACGCATATGAATTGTGCATCTAAGCAAAAACTAAAACTGCTGTATGCTTTCGAATTTTCCACGCTGCTGGCAAGCAGTTTTTCTATGCATGCATATATGTATGTATGTATGTACACAGATGTTTTTATTTGTGTATACACATCCAAGTGTGTATACATATTGCAAGAAGTGCGATTGTATTGTTTTGTTTCGTCACAAGCTGCTGATCAGCAAGTCAGCTGATCAGCTGTGAAT
>JAUESP010000153.1:0-51744 GCA_030914335.1 Drosophila borborema | reverse complement strand
TTTTTTTTTTTTTCGTAATTGTTGTCAAGTGAATGGCGCAAATGCGAAAAGCATTGTGAATGCAGCAGTTGTGAATCAATCAAATCCAACCAAAACAACACAGCAGCAGCAAACGCGCCGCATCAATTCAGCAAATCTAACGGCAGCTTCATGTCAACGTAACAACAACTACAACAACTACAACATCAGCATTAGACATTCAACAAACAAAACAAACAACAACAACAACAACTAGCAGCCGGCAACAACAACAACAACAGCAACATGGATTGTGATTATTCAAAATTTCTATACAAAAGTAAGTAAATTTAATTTCATATTATAATCAATTTTATGGGCTTTCCACTGTGGCCCACTCAGCCCAAAAGCCAGCTCAAAATTATTGCTAATCAGAAAGCCGTCGGATGATTCATATACGACCGGGCATATCGCATTACATCAGCGCCAGCTATCGCCAGCTTAATCTGATGCGTGGCCATTCTTATCAGACAAAAAAATACTAAAAAAAAAAAGTCAAATGAAAAGCCAAAAAAATAAAAAATAAATATAAATAATGATAATCTCTGTGATATGACTAGCTCTCTATATATATGCATAGAGACTTATGGCTACGAAAGCACGATCCGTCTATAGCTACAGCTTGAGCTTAACTCATTCATAAGGCAGATATGCGTAATTCTCGCTCCAATAGAACTGCGAATTTCTTTTTGAATGCAATCAACTTATCAGTTGGCAAAAAAGAAAGAACAGAAAAAATTGTCGCTCTTTCTCTTAATTACTGCCATCTCTTTCGGGTATTAAGCTTATTGCTGAATTCTAGTTGGAAATCCAATTGGATTAACTACAACTTTTTCCGTGCGCTAAAGGTTTTAATCTATTTGACGTTGCTCGTTAAAGACACTTTTAGCTTAACGAGGGAAATTTTGCACAAGGGAAATTTTGTATTTGATTATTAGTTTAAATATTCTAATAATAATTGTAAGGGAATTAGAATTAATCTCTTTGCCCTTGCTAGATGAAAATATGTTGGGCTAAACTTGCAAAGGAAACTCTATAAAATAAAAAAAATATATATGTATATGTTTCTTTAGCATTGTCTAAAGTACTTCAATTCTACACAGATGGAAGTGCTATTGATTAATATTTATACATATGTATATGTATATAAATATCACTAATTGCTAAATTCTAGTTGAACTCTAATTAGAATTTATACAGCTCTCCCTTTGAAATGTCTTTGTGCACTTGGTTAAACTTTTAAAAATTCTAGTTTAGCTTTGAGCTTATATATGTTTAATATTGCCTATTGATTAATTCTCTTTGGAATTCTCAAGAGAACTTTAAAAAACTTTTCTGTGTATTGCGTGCATTGAAGATTTATCTTTGCCAGATTTTAGAACAACTATGACAAACTACTTCAATTCTAAATGGATATGAATTCATATATAACATATATAATTATTGCATATTGACCGACTCTAGTTGACAGTCTAATTAGAATTTTATAAACATAAGAGGTAATTTCTCTTGGCATTGCCAGATTGTTAAACTTCTAGCAAAAAGGAAATCATAGAAAATTTTCTTAATCTGTTTTTGTAATTTTTAATACAAATTATAAAAATTGCACTACAAAAGCGAGTCGAATTATCGAACTATATCATATATAAATATATATAGTTATAAATATATGAATATACAGTTATCATATACAAAATTTCCTTACCTGAAGACAAACTATATTCTTACCCGAAATATCTTCATCTTCTCTCATTCGAATATCTTTTATTTCAATAGCCGAAAGTCCATTGAAACATTGAATCATTTTCTATGGAAATTTTGATAAGTTTTTACTTTTTTTTTTAGTTTTTTTGTTTCTAGTATTTTAGAGAGCTCACTTCATGATGCTGCTAAACATATTGACATAGTCATATCATATGGCTCTTACCCATTTTATAGGCCTTCCCTAAGAAGGGGGGCGGTTCTAAGGCACCTCAAGCTAATAAACTAACGTAAATATTCAAGTTATCTCAAAATTCAAGATTAAATAAGATATAGCCGTGTTTAGTCTTCTAAAATTGGAACAACGTCAAGGCATCGTCTGCTCTCTTTGCTCTTGCTGATGCCAAATCATTTCCCATCATATCATTTGCCAGATGCAACAGATAAGTGCATCTTGACTTTCGAGTTATGTTTGTTCGGCGCTCTAAAACTTGATAAAACGTATCCAACCATTTCTAAAACTATGACAGACACACTGATATGCATATAAGTATTCATATTCATTATATGTATGTACATATGTATACATACATACATATGTATGTCTAATGCTTCATGTTTCACAGCCGTTTCAAATTGATCAAATTATTATGAAATGCAATTAAATATTTTGTACATTTCATTCGCTGCACAATAATTAAATTAACAACAATTTTGCTGAGTACTGCATTTTTTGATTACTTTTTTTTTTTTTTTTTTTTTTTGCTTTTCTAAATTTGTGTTTTATGAAATTTACATTAAATGCATATGTATGTACGTATAATTAAAGCAAAATTTAATTGTACTTATTTATATTACTTACATTATGGATTTTATATTCATCATTTTACTAAGCGGCTTTTCAAAATAGTAAAAATTATATTCTCATTCTATTTTGACTGTAAAAAAAAATATATACATATATATTGTTTATTTATATTATTATTTTATATGGGAGTTCTCAATACTCAAGTGAAGAGAGAGGAGAGATTGCTTTTTTGTAGAACAGCATCGTTTCTAAATCAATTATTTCTTCAAAATGCTCAAATCATTCCTAATGATATCTCAAGGTATGTAAAAGGCAAAGCCAAAGTCTCTGGGGAACATTATAAAAAACATTTTTCTGAAATTATATTCCAACATGATTTATCGCTGATATGGGCATTACATATATATATCTAACGGTAATGCGAAATCTTTACAATCTGTATATTCATTACAGTTACACTTGTTTGCCCGTAACTTGTCTAGTCTTTCAATTACGCCGAAAACATTGATACATGGATGTGTAATAATTAAATGCCTTGACTTCTCTATAAAAAGATATATCTAAGCATATGTTGGCATATGATCTATGCCAGACTATCTGACTGTATTAAGTACTAAAATTTCAAGCCCTTATCGCAGCTTGTACTTGTACTCATTCAGCAGAAGTAAGTTATACGAGTCGAGCGATTCAGATGAAGAACATATATAGCTATATACCTATTTAGTGTGTGCCAAGCCCCTCATTAAAAGGAATGAAATATTGTAAATCAAATTGAATTTTCAACTATCTATAACTACTATATATACAAGCTATATACATATATACTTAGATGATTTTCGTGTATACTATATAGTATTATATTTACACTATATATCCATATGCATTTCTTCATCAATTATATGCATTGAATATAGACGCCGATCGAAGAGTTTGTTTTAAATTTGCCTTGTAATGGGTAATACGATATATCTAATTGGTAAATGCTTCATATTGAATAATAATGAATGAATGAAAATATATACATATCTGTATTGGTGAGGGATATATGATATTTTGATGAAGTTTCTGTTGAAAACAGATTTTCATTTAAAGTCATGCACAAAGATCGCGCAAGATCGATAAAAAGAAAACAAAAATTTGTCGTCAAGGAAGAAGACAGCGCCGCTGAAAGAGACAGTTAGAGAGAGGGAGAGCGAGAGAGGGGGAGTATGAGAGTGTGAGAAGGGGGCTCGACTATATTTGCCAAGCTCAACTGATTTGTATTTGTATACGAAATTGAAAACCTTTGCAGCTCTCCCCCACTACCACACCCTCCCCGCCCCCCCCCCCCCCCCCCACACACACTCTACGCCAGCTGGCTTTATCAGTATTATTCATGGAGCTCTGCTCAGTTCGGTTCGGATAATTAGTTTTGCACTTGTAAAAAGTCGCCGCTGGCAACGCGACGCCGATAATGATGAGGATGACGATGATGATGATGACGATGATGATGATGATGATGATGACGACGAGTCGGTTGAGGTTTCCAGTTGTGTTGCTGGAGCGTGGGCGTGGGTGTGGGGTTTGGGGCTTGGGTTTTAGGTTTTGGTGTTTTTTTTTTTTGTTTCCCGTATTGAAACAGAAACAGTTGGCGCCACGCGCCGTTAATCGATTTTGATATTTTATGATGTTGCTGCCGTGTTGGGAAATGTGAAAATGAGCAGCATATCTATGTATGCGTGTGTGTGTGCGTCAGTAATTAATTGCGATTGTATTTGTTTACATTCGCCCAACGGCGGCTGAGACATGCGCGTCATCGAATTGCCAGGCTAATCAGAAGCTGAAGCGACGGCACTAAGTCCAATCAGACTGTCAACTGCCTTACTGTCAAATCAGTCAATCTGTCAGTCAGTTAGTCAGTTAGTCAGGGCAGCCTTTGGCAGCTTTAGCTTTTTATTTGAGTTTTCTTTTGCAAATTACTTGAGACCGAGCAACACAAACGCAGGCAGCAGCAAAAAGCTAATTGAATTTGTTTAACAAATTGCTTGTATATTATGTAAGATCTATGTTAGAGAAAGACAAACAGCGAGAGAGAGTGAGAGAGAGAGAGGTAGTCCAGAAGAGTGTGCGACTGGCTAAGTAATTTTGGGTTATAGGGCCAAGTCCAATGAAATGCTTTTGCCACTTAAGACCCAAGCGAATGTACTTAGTTCTTATTTCTTAGTTAATTCTTTAGCAATAATTTGCCTGACTGCCTCGTCGTGTGGCAGCTACTACTTGCGGGGTTTCCGAAAACGTACTTAACACTACACATACTGACAATTCTATGTACATACATACATACATACATATGTATGTACTCTATGCATAGCTATGTATGTATGTCGCTCTCTGTCTCTAGAAATTCCCTGGAGCGAGCGCACAACAGCTGCGTCTAATGTAGAAATTCTACAAAATGTATTTTTACTTTGAATTTGTATTTTAGTTACTACAGTATTCTTACACTCTCAGATTCCATGCTTGTCTATGAGAACAGCTGTTTAAACGTCCCAATCAAAGAGTTTTTGCCAAATTCGAAACAAACATCAAATCAGCTTAATTGGCAATATATATATGTTGTATATGAAATAGGAATAGAATTGATTTGAAAGTGCTTTGAATTGCAGTTCATTTGAATCGCCGTCAATTATTGTCATAATGATCCGTTGACAGTTTTGAATAACATCTGATCGCAACGGATCGTAAATTGATCGCGAACCACAAACACATCAACGTCTCGCCGAGGTTCTCGGATAACCTTTTTTTTTTTTTTGTCTTTTTTCTGTTTTTTATTATCATAGCATTCATGCATCATGTACGACAAGTCCGAGCACTCGTAATCGTACTATCTGAGCCCCATTTGTTTATATTTGCCACTGAAAGTGCTTTCGTGAAGGTCGATTGTCCAGCAACTTTATCGGCCAAACTAGCAAAGCTCAATGACTTTGCCACAATTTCATAGGCTGACAAAGTGCATTTGAAAATAAATTCTATTAATTAATTCAGAGATATGAGCTAGAACTCTAAGCAAGCGCTCGTCTTTTCTTCTTCTTTTTTTTTTTATTTATAAAGATAGGAAAATCGAGATAGCGTAAACTATATTTATAGATAGTACGTTTTTTTTTTTAGTTTAAGCTAGACCAATTGCATTGAAAGTTTTCCCAATGAATTCCTTTAACTGTGCTTACTCAATAGCTAAGAAATTGTCGTTATTTTTGTGTAGAATTCTCTAGATTCAATATCTTTGAAAAACTGAGAATTTTGTTAAATTGATAGCAGATAGTATTGGATATGTTTACAGATTTTTCTTAGACAATTGGATTACAGGATTACATTACAGATCTTACTAAATCTGAAAGAAACAACTAAAATTGTCCTACTGCTAAGTAATACATATATATATATGTATATAGAATAATGAAACTTTATTTGGTTTTTGTGTTACGCATGAAAACTAAATAAATCTGAGTTCTGTTCTACTTGGACATTAAATTCTATTCAGTAATAATATATAATTATTTAATATATATTACATTCATACTATTTCAATTTGAAATGTAGAAAGATATTGAAGCGTTAAAAAGTGATTTTTGCATCTCCTTATAACTGATTAACTGTCGCTCTATCGACCCAGTTTTAAATACAATGCAAAAATTCAATATATTTTTATATTTTTACCATTAGTTTCACTTCATATATGCAAATATTGTGGGGAAGTAAATTTATTATATAGAATTATATGTGAATCATCAAAATAATATAGTTCTATGCAAAAAATCGCTTAGAAGGATTTCAGTCAGTATGTTTTTTTTTTTTTTTATATTTATTCACATCACACTTAACTTTCATAGCAAATAAAAAGAAAAATAAATAAATATATTAAAGTATTTGAAGTATTCTAATAGAATTCTATTTAAACATGGTTTTATCTACAATGATATATGTATAATTGGTTAGCTAAATTAAAGTTCAAGAGTTGAGTTCTAGCCGAATTTAGGCTGCTTTGATCGTATATTAAATATTTCCATATATTTGTTTAACTTAATAAGCATAGTTTTATTTATTCATTCAAATAGTTATCCGTGCATTCATTTATCCATATATTCATATATGCTTGAATTCAGAATCATATTTTAATGTATTCATTTAATTATTTATCCGCTCATTCATTTGGCCATAAATGCACATAAGTTTTAGTTCATATACATATATGTCTATACATTTTATATTTATAGATATATATATGTATATCTACACGCTTATCCATATTTTCAAGCATATTCATATATAGAACATAGATTGATACTAAAACATGAATATATTTGTATTACTATATTTTTTTTTTATCCACAACCTATCCATATTTTCTACTACCACTTATTTATATTTTATTATCCTATATATATCCTATCCATATATTCATATATTTCAATAGAAAAAATATTGTAAATAATTTCAATTATTTCTATTTATCCATGTATAAGATTATCCATATAAGTTTAATTTATCCTATCCCAATATCAATATATTTAAATAGAAACTTGTACATAATTTCAATTATTTCCATTTATCCATGTGTGAGATTATCCATATAAGTTTAATTTATCCTATCCCAATACCAATATATTTAAATAGAAACTTGTACATAATTTCAATTATTACCACTTATCCATGTATAGGATTATCCATATAAGGTTAATTTATCTTATCCATGTATCCATATATTTAAATTCAATTATTAGCTTATCCATATTATCTTTTACCCACTTATACATATATTTTGATATCCATTTATGCGTATCTCTATATGGATAATCTTGTATATCCATATACATATTTCTTTCCATTTATCCAGATGTTTCTATATAAATGTTCACCATATGCCACATGTTTATCCATAGATCTATTTGTCAATTAATCTCTATACCCACATATCCATTTAACCATATCCATATCCATATCCATATCGGTTAGGCAATATGCCAGTTGCTGCGACTATTTCGATAGAAATATCGACTATCGACTAAGGACAGAGCTGACAAAGACTTGACGCATCATTGAATTCAACAAATGCGACATCGCCACCGCCCCCGAAAAGAGGGCCATGCGATGCACTTGCTGCAGCAGCAACTGCAATTGCTTGTTTCCCATGAGCTGAGCAGGTTGTGACAGCATGTGGGCCGTGCAGCCTTCAGGGCCAAACATATGTATATGCATATAGTTGATATGTATTTGCAAACTGTAATCGATCGCATTGACTAAAGGTTTAGCTTAACACTCGCCACGCTAACAAGCAGACAGAGAGACAAACAAATCTCAGATACTTGGCAACAGCTTCTGCTGATCGGCGAAAAAAAAAAGAAGAAAAATAAATAAAATAAAATAACTTGGCCACATTTCTTTGATATTTGATATCGGTATCCCAGCGTCCTTAAGCGCTCGTTGCTGTTCATTACCTCTGCCGCTCTGCCGCTCTGACTCCCTACCTCGCTCTCTCCTTCCACCTACCTAGCTGCCGCCCTTCCTCCCTCCCTCCTGTGTGTGTGTGTGTGTGTGTGTTTGTCTTCCCCTCTTTTGTTGTCAGCTGTTCTGTCATTTCAGTTGAATTGCCGGCCGGTCGCACGTAGTATCCGTATCTGTAGCTGTAGCTATAGCTATAGCTGTATCAGTCCCCTCCAGGCGCTGACGTCTTGCAAGTATTTTATACACACACACACACACACACACACGCACGCTCTTATGCACACTCGTGCATACTTTGTTTTGTCGTTTTCAACATTTTTCAACGTTCAGGAATTCAAAAAATTCTTTACTTTAAAGTAAAAATAAATTCCATGCAACATCCGCCATGTTGGCTTTGGCTATTTTTGCCGCCTGCCGACGACGTACTGCGCGGCCAATGTTATAATGGCCCAAAGCCAAAGCCAGCTCCCCTTTACCCTATCAGTGGCAGCTCCCCTACCTCCCCTACCTCCCCTCCCATCCTACTGCGCCGCCTTATCGCTCCCCAGCTCGGCCGTACCGCAACGCCGTCATTTGCAAAAAAAAAAAAGCTGTGCATCGCCCTTTTGACTGTCTTCGCACCGTTCGGCTTGAAGCTCTGGAACTTCAAAATGTGAAGCGGCTACTGCGTCGCCCGCTCTTCATTTGGTATTTGTTTTTATTTAATGCTTGGCCGCCATCTCCTATATATATATTTATTGTTGTTGTTGTTGTTTTTGTTTCGATTTGTTTTTATAACTTAAAAAATCCAAGTATGCCGCGAAGGGGCGCATTTTGTCGCTTTCCTGCCTCGAGCTGCGCGTAGCTTTTGCCTTTATGCCGCGCTCCGTACTAGAAATTGTGATTGTTATCATTTTAGCCCCGCGCAGTCAGCATCCGGCTGGATGGCCGGGGCCAGCTTGTCAGCATATCTTTGCTTAGACATTGCTAGTGTTTCGTCTTTTCACAAGACAAATAAACTTCTCGTCCCCACATCCTGATCTCTGCATTGGCGTATTTCATAAATTTCACAATTGCATTTTTTGTTTGCTGAAAATCTCGGCAGATTTATAAAGCTTTGCAGCTTTATTTATTTATCACCTCAATTGAAATTCAATTTCAATCAAACTGCTGTAAAAGCATTCTATTTGACACTTTTGAGCTTGCAATTTCGATGGGAAATATTTATTTTGCAGAAATAAAGAAATTTTTAATTGACTTGAGTTTAATTCAGGTTGAAAATATTTATTTCCAATGCATTTGGGGTTTTAGCTTTATTGGTATGCTGGGCAACCCATTTTATTCAGGTAAACAAACTAAAAATGTTTGTGATTCGAATTTCATTAATTTATGCTATAAAATATATAAATTTTTTAAAAATAAAATAATAATAAAAATAATACAACATAATATATATATATCGTATCGGTGTAGTAGCTGTAGTATTAAAGAGAAACTGACAACTAGCGCAAATCGAATGACTTATCATTTTAGTGACAATTAAAGGATGTGTCATTAGAAAAGAGACAAACATAGGTTTTGCTGAACGTGGTCTCGGATGTCGCAGAGTGAGAGTGAGAGGGATATGCCCTTCACACAGAGTTGCTATGATATTGATGAACGAGAATATGCAACCAAGAGGCAGTTTGACAAGAGAGTCGAAATAGGGCACTTAATCAGAGACAATTGAGTAAGGAAGACGTTGTGGAAATAGAAGTCGGCGACTCCGAGAATTTGTGGTCAGGCAAAGATACCGTGGAAGGCTATATAATATAAATATTTATGTCAATCAATAATAAAAATCCAATTCCAATATAATATTTTAAAATAATTAAATAAATAATAAATATTTAAATTTAGAATAATAAAAATATTATATAAAATATATATGAACATTTAAATAAAATATAAAATATAAAAATAATAAAATAATAATAATAATAATAATAATAATAATAAAAATAATAAATAATAAATAATAAAATAGAAAATCTAGCTAATATAATATTTAAATAAATAATAATAAAAATATTCTAATAAAATATATACTAACATTTAAATAAATTATAAAAGTCATCTAAAAAATAATAATAATTAAAATATTCTAATAAAATATATATGACCATTTAAATAAATTATAAAAAATCATCTAATAATAATAATAATTAAAATTAAAATTAAAAAAAAAAAAAATCTTGCATATATAAATATTTAAATAAATAATAATGAAAAGTATTCAAAAAAAAAAAAATAATAATAATAATAATTAAATCTAGCATTTATAAATATTAAAAAAAAAATATAATAAAAAGTATTCTGATAAAATTATAAAAATCATCAAATAATTATACAAATTAAAAAAAAAAATCGAAATAAATAAATAAATAATAAAAATAATCTATATGCTTAAATGAAATATTAATGCCAATGCTAATGATAAATATGATATGAAAATATGAATTAAGATAAGATTAATGCTAATAAGAATGTTTATATTAAGGCCTACGCTTATCAGCTGTGATTCAATCAGTTTCTGCTTTTATTGGATGGCAGCACTTAACCCATATTATAATTGAAATTGAAATTTATATTTTCATTCAGTTTTTTTTTTTTCAGTACGCAAATAAAAGTATTTGCTATTTTATCGCATCGCTCCAACTGTTGGGGCTGGTTCTTGTTTTATCTGCTTGTTACAAAATCAATTTTCCACAAATTAATGAGAGTCGCATTTTTTCCGTGTTACTCTTTTCATTTCGCTCCGACCGCGCGTATAAAAACCTCTCGACAAGCGAACGTGAAGGCTGATGTTGTGGCAGATGCACTCGAAGCTGTGGCAACTTTTTTAAAAAAGGATTCTTCCCAGCAAAGTTGCTGCTGCTGCTGTTGCTGCTGCTGTTGCTGTTGCTGCTGCGTTTCTGCACAAGATAAAAATATTTTTTAATGTTTTCTTGAGCACAGAAAATAATTTAAGGAATGTCACGTTGTTGCGAGCGGCTCTCCGGCTCTCAACTCTCGGGCGCGCTGTACGCTCCTTGTATGCATTGCGCATTTATTTTGGTTCGAATCCATCCATTCCCATTCGCCGTTGCTGCTGCTGCTGTTGCTGTTGCTGCTACCATTCGGCGGGGCCTTTGGCATGGAATAAAAGAATTTCTTATATAGCAACAACTGCTGCATAGCATACATACATCTGTCTGTCTGCCCCGTTTGCCCCCATCGTATCCCTGCACACACCACTACCCCTCCCTCCCCCTGCCTTTGTGGCACTCTCGAGCTTAGCACTCTATGCATATCCATGAGATTGCAACGCGGCGGCAAGGAGCATAACTTGGCGGCAACAATGATGGCAAGGGCAACGATAAATGTTCTGCTTTTTCTTCAGCTTTTGCTTCTTCTTTTTCGTTTTTGATTTTAACTTTTTTCCCGCTTTTTTTTTTGTGTTTGGTGATTTTTTTTTTTTTGTCTTTTTTTCATTTGAAAAAATTTTTTACTTAACCCCTTATCACTTGGTCGGGCCGCAGCGCAAAAGAACTAAAAGCCGCCGCCGTCGCCGTTGCCGTCGCCGTCGCCATTTTCCACACGTTTGTCCGTCGTGACCGTCGCATCCGTCTTAAATTAAAAGCTTTTTTTTTTTTTTTGTCTTTGGCCCAAACATAAGCGAGCAGCAGCAGCAACAGCAGCAACAATAAGCAGCACAAATTACTTTCGACTGTGCCGCCGCCGTCGCCGCAGCTTAATAAAGCGCATTAATGACAATGTCAATAAGGTAGGGGCTGAAGCGTGGGAGAGACAGCAGCAGCGACGTCGGCGTTGCCACATCGGAAGTGGTCAAAAACGGTGTGAGACCTCACCTCTCTCTCACCCCTCTCTCTCCCTCCCTCCCTCTCTCTCTTACATTAAATTGTCCACCTGCTGCAATTGGCAAGCGTTGCAGCTGCAATTGATTTGCCAAAAAAGTTTAAACAATTGTTTTGCATCTTCTTCTTTACCTTCGTTTGTATATGCATAATAAAAGGCAAAGAATTCAAAATCAATTTGACTATAAAACATATTTATATGTAAAGCATAGAGCATATCCTAAAGGGAATATATAAATATTAAGCTATAATCATATTATTCTTATTCTGTTACGATAAAAAATTCTGAAAAAAGTTTTTGTCTTTTTTAATCTATATATCAAATGATCAACATATCATAGATCTATAACAGATGTATATAGATGGTCCATATATCATTAATCAATATAACAGAATATAGATAGCATAGATCAATATTACAGAATCTTGATATCATATGGTTTATATATATCAAAGAACTATATAATAGAATGTAGATTTCATATAATCTATATATCACAGATCTATATAAAAGAATATAGATATTATATGGTCAATCTATACATTACACATCTATATAATAAAATATAGAATATTATATGACGAATATATCATAGATTCATTTAACAATCTCTAGATATCATGGATATCATATGGTTTATATATGTATATCATAGATCTATTTAATAGAATGCAGATATCATATATTCTATATATCACAGATCTATATAATAGAATATAGAATATTATATATAGAATATATTATATATCATAGATTCATTTAACAAACTCTAGATATCATATGGCTTATATACATATATCATATATCTAAATATCACAATTTAGACAACATATGCATTTCAGTAAGATACTGTACGTCGAGCCAAAAGAGCTTAAAAATAAAATGAATATAGAATATATACATATTCTTTATGCTGCAATTTAAACAGATATTCAATTCTCATCATGATCCAAGATTCATTTCAATATGATTTTCTGCCTACTGCATACTTCTCATACTTCTGCTAAAGCAAATCAAATGAAAACTATTCATTTATCCATGTTAGCCTTTCAATCAAAATATAAATAACATATCCTCAAAATGCAATTGAAATTCTTTCCAAGAACATTTACGCTTGGATTTTGTCTATGCGCCCCAAAGTATGCAGCGCAAAGATGTGAATGTCTTATTGATAGCTATCAATGGCAAGTGCTATCAATGACTGTCCAATAGATACAACTAATAATACTAACAAATCTATAATAAATATGCCATATAATTATCGTCATTATTATGTCAAGTGGCAATATATATGATTTTCAAGGCACTGTCAAATCGGATTCCAAATGCAAAGTATAATTTACCATTGACTAAAGTCCTTAAACTGAAGCAGGTTTTGTCAACTACGATTATTGTCATTGACAGAGTTACACTGAAAGAAAGTTACTGGTTAAAAGAGTAGGTTATTGGAAAATCAGTAAAATTAATCAGATGAATATAAATAGTGCATTAAAATTAAAATTATTATTAAAGTTTATAAATTTCAATCATCGTCAATTAATTTTTAATATTTAACAAAATTATTTCAACTCAAAACTTAATAAATAAGAAAGAATAATTTTAAATAAGAAAGAATAATTTTAAAAATGTTTAAAATTATAATATATACATTTTTAATTTAACATAGTTTTAATATCAATTTAATTTATTCTTTTTATTTTTTAATTAAAAAAAAAATGTATTTTATATCTAAATTTATTTAATATAGATTTTAATATAGATATATTGTTGATCCTAGCTCAAAAACTCTACAATATATAATTTTATTATTTAATTTGCCCAGACGCCAAATGAGCTAGAGAATAGTAAAAATATATACACATTTAATCAGGCGACTATAAAAATGGCAGATCATAGCTCGCAGATAATAGTTAACCGTTTGACCCAATCAGCTCTGTTCACAAGATCAACCGAAGAAAATCATGCTTATTCGCTCCCACTCACTTTTATTAAGAGCCTTTGGTTCTTTTTCGTTTTGTGCTTCGGCTTAGCGCCTTGCCTACTGCTCGCCTTGATGCTCTCGCAATGATGAGGTTTCAGTGAGAGAATTAACTGTCAACGAGTCTAGGCTAGAGCATAAAGCAGAGAGCATAGACTGTAGATGCTCTTTACCTTTACAAATCATGCTTATTCGCTCCCACTCACTTTTATCAAGAGCCTTCGGTTCTTTTCGTTTTGTGCTTCGGCTTAGCGCCTTGCCTACTGCTCGCCTTGATGCTCTCGCAATGCTGAGGCTTCAGTGAGTGAATTTACTGTAAACGAGACTGTAGATGCTCTTCACCTTTACAAATCATGCTTATTCGCTCCCACTCACTTTTATTAAGAGCCTTCGGTTTTTTCGTTTTGTGCTTCGGCTTAGCGCCTTGACTACTGCTCGTGTCCCGAACATTGTTTAGGGAGCGATACGATTGATGCTCTCGCAATGCTGAGGCTTCACTGAGTGAATTAACTGTCAACGAGTCTAGGCTAGAGCATAGAGTGCAGACGCCCTTCATCTTTACATAAACATTCACAATTGATTTTCAAATATATATAATACAACAAATTCATTTGAAAGCCGTGTTTTGCACAGTGTATGTGCCTGGCTCCTGCAGCTTTGCTGCTGCTGCTGTTGTTGCTGTTTCTGTCTGAGTTGCAAATGCGCATAATTTTCGCATTTTCGTTTTCATTTGATTTGTTGCACGTTTTTGTGTTCTTTGTTGCCATTTGCCTCGCGTTTCGTCAACCAAATTCGCTGCTGACGCTGCTGCTGCTGCTGTTGCTGCTGTTGCTGCTGCTGTTGTTGTCGATGTCGATTTCGATTGCAAGCAGCCGATTACACACACACACACACTCACAGACACACAGATGCAGACTATGTGGCGGCGGCTAAAAGCTTGCGCTTGCAGCATTGCGCAATCCGCGCAGCCGTTGCAGCAACAGTTGCTGCGGTTGTTGTTGCCGCTGCTGTTGCCTATGCATTGTTTTTATTTTCATTATTTTTTTTTCTCTTATTTTATTTTTTGTTGTTCGTTTATGCTTACAATCGTTTGTTGCATTTTCATTTACCAATATGTTTTATGTCTTTATAAGCATTTCAAAATGTTTCGTTTTGCACTCATTTTGCTGTTGCAAGCAATGCAATTGCCACAGCGCCAACAGCAGTAATTGCAACTGCAGCAACTGCAACAGCAACAGCAACAACTGCAGCAACAGCAACAACTGCAACCGCATATGCATGCATTTATTAGTCATAAGCGATGAGCACTGCCAGCAGCAGCTAGTCACCCACTCAAAGTCTACCCACACACACACACACATACACATACACACATGTGTATCGCGTGTTGTCTGTGTATATGTGGACATCAATTGGACATGTGTTTCTGCCGTCCCAAGACTGCAGCTAAAGCTGCTCAGCTGCTTTTTGCAATCGCTTGCATTTTTATTTTTTTATTAATATGATTTCATATATATACTATAGATATATTATATATACATATATATATATATATATATATATATATTTTTTTTTTTTTTTGTCACTTTTGCAGCGTTTTATTAACAATCAGCGTATTTTATTTTGTATTTCTGTAGTTTCATACGCTAGCTGAGGGTACTGCGATTTTTTCATGAATTATATACAGACAGACAGACATACATATGCATGTTGCTGTTAGACAACTGCAGCTGAGAGTTTTATGGGTCATTAAGATATTGTGCTCCCATATATGCAGCATAGAGCCTCCTAGGTATAGTCTATGGTTCATGAGTTGTTTTAAATAAATTTACTAAGAATCTCAGTTGAAGTTTCAGCTGATATAATATATTCAATTATTGTAAGAAATTTGGTTGCTTTTTAAAATATATATAAAAACTTTAAGATGAATAGTTCATTTCAGCTAGTTCGGTTCATGAATCGAAGCTTTGATAACAATTAGAACAGTTTATTCGAAGTTCAGAATTTAATTTAGTGAGCATATATATAACTAAAATGAAGCTGAATGGTTCAGTTAAACTAGTTCCGATCATCAACTAAAATTGAGCATATATTAAACTAAAATGAAGCTGAATGGTTCCGTTAAACTAGTTCCGATCATGAGTTAAAATACCAAATCATATTGAGTTATATTTTCAACTATTAGAGTTTCCCTTCGAAGTTTCGGCTTTTGCTTATTGAGAAAATATCAATAAGAAAACAACATGGAACAAAATGATTCACTTAGTTGACTTATTATTAGTTTATTAGTTTCTTATTAGTTGACTGAAAAGCTTAAAGACTTTTCAGATAATATATTCCATATACATACATATTTAAGAACAGAAAGCAAAATGAGTCAGTTCAAATGATTCGGTATATGAAACAAATGATTAATAACAGTCGTGTTATATTCACAGTTCAAGCTAAAGATTTTGCTTATTTAGTAGATTGTGAATCAAAATATTGAAAATGATTCAGCTGGTTCGGTTCATGAACCAGTTTGTTAGTCAAAGCCTTTCTTTAGCTTTTTCTTGCACAAGAAACTAAAACTAAATGGCTCATCTCAGCTTGTTCATGAGCCAAATGATTCATTTGACTTGATTAGACTCTCAGCCGCAGTTCAAGTTGTCTGTTAGAGTATTCCCAATTCGCTTTGTTTCTCTTTGCTCTGTGCGATTACACGAGTGCTTAGCGGAGCAATTGTTGCCCAGTTCCAGTTCAGTTCCAGGCGCTAAGCAAATGATTCATATGCAATAAGAACAAAAAACAAGTAAGAAGGCTCTAGTCGAGACGGCTCGACTACGAGATACCCTGAACCCTTCAAAAAAAGTGATACTCTTCTTCTTTACGCTCTTATAAGCGCGCGCTCTACTAACTGCGCAGTTGCTGCTGTGGCTTGGGGGTGGGTTGGGCTGAACTTTGGACGCTTATAACTCCATTTCTAGATGCATGATCTTCATGAAATTTTAAGAGTAGATTTAGAGTATCTATATCTATCTATTTGCCAAATTGCAAGTCTCTAGTATTTGAAATGTGTTTTTTGCAAATTGTGGGCGAGGGGGGCGTGGCATCAAAAATCTGAAAACTACAAAATCTGCGTATTTATAATATCTATCTAAATATATAAAGTTGAAGTCTCTGGCTGAACAATGTAGAAGTTATACCATAAAAACCTAAAAAATGTAAACGAATTTTCGATTTTTTATCGATAATTTGGAAATGGGATGAGTTATCGAAAAAACAAAATAAACTTGTATTGCGTAGCTAACATACGAGTGTTCATGTGAAATTTCAGCTCTCTAGCTTTTGTAGTTTCCGAAATCTCGACGTTCATACAGACGGACAGACGGACAGACGGACAGACGGACAGACGGACAGACGGACAGACGGACGGACGGACGGACGGACGGACAGACGGACAGGGCTAGATCAACTTATTTTTTTATGCTGATCAAGAATATATATACTTTATGGGGTCTGCGACGTCTCCTTCTGCCTGTTACATACATTTTCACAAAACCATTATACCCTGAATTCCCATTTTCAATGGGTTCAGGGTATAAAAAAAGATATGGTTAGAATACATGCCACAGAGAAAAGGAGGGAGAGAGAGGGAGTGAGTGAGGGAGTGAGCGACAAGGAAGGGAGAAGGAGTGAGTGCTAGGGCAGCATACAATAGAGAATAGAGAGGGAGGGCCCGAAAGAGTGAGAGAGAGAGAGAGATAAAGAGGGAGGGAGAGAAACACACAATTTGATGACAACCGCATTTTGGTTATGTGACTTTTTAGAGTTTATTTGCGCTAGGTAAAATCGTAAGCCCTTGTTAAATAATCACGCTGACATGTCGTCAAGACGTGCAATAATGGCAAATGTTTTCAATTCTGAAATGTAACCACCTAAACGTTAACAACAACTGCTTTGGAGGTTATTAGATGTCGTCCAATCCACGTTGAGCTTAACTAACAAAGCTTAGCCAATCCGTAAGAGGAAAGCGAACTAATAATTAAAATGGAAATTATATATATATATATATATGAATAAAGTAATTATAGATATATATAACTATGGAGTTAGAGCTACTCAAATATGCCCAACTGCTAAAGTGCTTAATATAACAACTGTTATATTACGCAAAAGTGCTTAAGCTTAGCTTAATATTATACAAAATACTATTCTACTCTTATATTAGTCAAAGAACTTGCCCTAGTTCAAAGAACATATCACTCAGCTATTGTAATTAAAAAAAAAAAAAAATAATAATAATAATAATAATATATATATATAATATAACATAACAAATCATCGAATATCTGTCAATAGTTATATTTGCTATAGAGAATATAAATAATATTTCTAAGCTGTTATATTTCCTAAGCAACTTTCAAGTTCTTATAACAAATCCGTTAATTGTTATATATGTGTAAATTCCTCAATTGAAATATTATATAACAGATTTCCTAATTGTACGAATTATAACTTATTTTATTTGCCAGTATATCAACTGTTATATAAACTAAAAGAAACTTTCCTAAGAGTTCATATAACAGTTTGCCAAAAAAAAATTGACTTTAAAGCATACATAGCATATGTCTAAAGTGTTATATTTGAGCACAGTCAAAATCAATTTAATAAATATTTGTATAACATGTCTTTCAACTGTTATAATTGCCAAAAGGGCTTTAAAGCATACACATCATATATCTAAAGTGTTATATTTGAGCACAGTTAAAATCAATTTAATAAATATTTGTATAACATGTCTTTCAACTGTTATAATTGCATTGACTATTGTTATATTATTATTACTACTGTTATATAGGCTTAAACACAGAAATTTACTTTCAAATTCATATGCCACAACTGTTATATATGCTAAGGAAAATGGTTAATCATTTGCTCATTGCTCTGATTTCTGTTATATTTCATCATATGGCGAGCTACGCTGTGTTGCTGTTGCTGTTGCTGTTGTTGACTCTGATCAATCATACGACATGTTGACAGCTGTGCATGTATTATGACAGCCATACGACACAGCTGGCAATGCAATTAGCTCAGTCTTGCCTTTTACTTGTATGTGTTTATTTATTTAAAGCCTGAATACGAGATGTCCCTTGAAAATGATATTATCTTTTGTCCACCTGTCTCTGTTAACAGAGAGCTCCGCTCATTGTTAGTATTGAATATATTGGATAGAAACACAGACGGCGGCGACGCATCGTGCTTTATTGGCTTCATCGTGAGGCGCATTTTTATCTCGCTGTGATTTCCATCAAATTTGTTTGTGCATGTGTATTTTTTCGGCATTTGCAACGATAACAACGTTATCAGTGCAGTGGCCAAAAATGGAGCACAAATCAAAATGTAGTTGAATTGCAACTCTGTCCGCACGGACATTCACTTGTTCATTTGTCTGCCTACCGATTTGACGGCAACAATGCAAAAAGATTGCCAAAAAAAAAAAAAAAAAGGCAGAAAAAAAGAGACAATGAAAATTCAAGTGAAACAATCATCAGCTAGCTGCATACACTATACAGTGGTAGAGAGTTAACAGTCTGTTGGCAGAACTTATGATAAATAACAGTGAATCGCAGCACACACGATTGAGTAACACTAGGTTATGCAAAGCGGTCTGTTAAGTTAACAGTGAAACGTCACAGGGGGGAAAATTAGACAATTTTGGCACTGTACACTAAAATAACAGAGTCTTTTAAGTGGAGCAGCACAGATATACCCATACAAAAGAACGTTTCAAGTATAACATGGCATTCTGTTAACATATATATAAGAGTTGTAAATATAACAGAGTTATAAATGTTACATGCATTCAATTTAACAGAGCTAATATCTTAACAGTGAGTTTGCTCTGCTTTTTAACAGACAAAAAAATGATGTTCGTTAACATTTGTATTACTCATACGACTTTTGGCTTTGCTCTTAACATTACACGACCCTTTAACAGACACGCAATTATTTGACTTCATATATCTATTAGTCATGCGTCTATATATTTATTTTTTATTAAAAATAAAAAAAGCAAAAGAAAATATACCATGAGCAGAATCTTGAACAGTATATTTAACAGAATGTTTTGCATAAAGTTAACATATTGCTGCCCCTAGCTAATATGCCACAAATTGATAGATTTTGGTATGCATGTGTTGTATGCGGCGAGCTTTAAAAACGAATGAATGAAAGAATGGAGTATGAACCGTAAATGAAAATATGTGCAGCATTAATTTCAACGTTGCTGCACAATCAGAGCGCACAAAACTCCGCTCAATGGGTGGTGGTGGTAGTGCTGGTGGTTGGGGGTTGGCTATTGGCTTGGAATGGAGCTCGGTGGTCGCTTTACAGCTGCCGCTGCCAACTGACTGGCTAGCTGGACTGGCTGGCTGGCTGGCTGGCTGGACTGGCTGGATGCCTGGATGGACGTATGGCTAGCTGAGTGTGGGTGGCATGGCTTGGCTTGGTTTGGTTTGGCATGGCATGGCATGGCATGGCATGGCCAGTTGGTTGGCAGTAGGTGGTTTCCATGGGCTGCTGCAAATGCAACAAACACAATCAAAATTCCATTCTGTGTCATGCTCAGCTTGTGTGTGCATCCCTTACGTTCAGCGCAGTCGTCCGACCCGCCGTGCTCCTCTGTTCACTGTCCGCTTGGCCAGCAGGCAGTCATTCAGTTAGTCATTCAGCCAAGCATTTAGTCAGTCAGTCAACCAGGCGAACTGTCTGTCCGTTTCTCTGTCTATCTGTCTGTTGGCCCATACGTATAGTTGCGCATTGTTTGACCAAAAATCAGAGAGGGAAAATATATAATCAAGGCAGAACTGAGAGCTGAAATTCCATTGTTGCGGTGTTATAAACAAAATTTGCATTCTTTAGTATTTTACAGACAGAGCACACACACAGAGCTCGTCTATATCTAAAGTATAGACTGATGTATGTACATATATATATTTATATATATATATACTATATACATATGTATTTATTTGTAGCTTTGCCTCTCTGTATTCAGCCACATATTTTGGCATTTTTCATTTCTCTGCGTTTTATTTCGTTGCATTGCCTGATGAATAATTGCTGTTGCCCGCATTCTGCTTTGCTGGCTTATCTCGCATAATGACCGATCTCAGTTATCAGGACTGAAACAAACCCACAACAACAACAACGTTGCAAACACTAAACATCGTTGTCATTACCCACGCAACTCAATTCAGTTGCCAGCTCCTGTGGCCAGGCCAGCTCAGACTGCAAGAAGAACGAGCAAATTTGTGCAACTATCGGGCATGCTCAACGTGGCGCTACTCTGTATTTCATGCAACTTAGAATAGCATTAGATATAGACTTATATTATATATCGATATATCAATATATTTATCGATAACAATGCATTTCATTGCTTAACAGTTATAGATGTGGAACACATCATTGGCATTGAATATCTTTCAATATATATAAATATATATATATCTATATTTATCGGTTTCTTTGCCAAACATCAAATACAGATAAATATATAAATATATATGGATACATATATCGATTATAAGCTTACGTAGCATAATTATGTTTCATCTGAAAAATCATCTGAAAAAAAAAGTATTTAATTGAAGTTATAATATATGCATATTTTGATAATCGATAATCATTTATCGATATTAATAATTTTAGAACATGTTGACGCTTTGGTTTATTCTATTTCGTCAATAAATATATAGGAATCAACTTTGCTTAGCTATATTTTATGAATTCGATAGTTATCGATATACATACATATACAAATTACTTGTATATAGCTCTCTTTTAATATCTTGTTTCATGATGCATTAAATTTTTGATACTACAAAAGTAGACAAATAAAACAAGCATCAATTTAGATTAGCTTGACAAATTTAAGATTTCGATATTTATCGATTGACTTTACAGTCAGTTTATATAGAATACTTGACTGCCTTTTACTGCTTAATGTGTGTCAACATGATTTCTCTCTCATTTATTGCCCTTTATCATATCCTTTAACATGCTTCTTTTTT
The DNA here is from genome assembly GCA_030914335.1 of Drosophila borborema. NCBI lineage: Eukaryota > Metazoa > Arthropoda > Insecta > Diptera > Drosophilidae > Drosophila > Drosophila borborema. Next base: position 29,825 of record JAUESP010000153.1, on the reverse strand, counting down.
TGTAGGGTATTTAGGTGGCCTAACACACGCTTGCATTCAGCTGCAGTTGCCTCTCTTGCTTTGCTCTGTTTCTTTGATGTGCGAATGCAGCTGAATGCATGTGCGTGCATATGCGTATGCAACTGCTGCATTGAGCTGCATTGAGCTGCATTTTTTCTGTGCAGATCCCGCCCCACGGGCTTCCCGCCCCCTTTGGCCATTTCACATTGTTATTTAAATGTCGACACAAAGCGCACTGGCTGCAGTTGCGTTTCGCATCGCATTGGCTCCATTGGACGTCCCAGACATGTTGGCTGCACATGTTAATTAACAATTTTGATTGAATTCCAATTTGAGATGAAATGTTTGGAGCCACCGCACACGGCCAACGAGCCAAACTCCTGTCAGCCAGCCAGCCATCCAGCCAGCCAACATATGGATCTATGCAGACATACATACATACATGCATACATGCATGCATACATACATGTGTGCATCGCTCATATTTGGTGCCTTTGAGCCGCTGTTCATTTTACAATTGCATTTTGTAGCCCACAGAATTTCATTAACCGTTGCACGGCTCGCACATGCGGCGTCATCCTTTCCCCCCTACATACATAATTGACGCAATTTGGCTGCATTTGCGGCTCCCCTCCAACTCTCCATCCGTACACTTGTCCACCTGTCCACCTGGCTGCCCACAATTGTGCCAGCAAAAGTTCAATCAAATAATTATGTCTCTTAATAATAATAAATATATTTGCATTATATGTATGAGTGTGTGTAAGTGTGTGTGTGTGTGTTTGTGTGTGTATAAATAAACTTTTTGGTTTGTGCAAATATTTCTTTTTCCACTTGCAGTTCATTTGTATTATTATTATTATTATTATTATACTTTGTTTTATTGTTGTTGTTGAACAAATATTGTATTGTTTGTGGGTTTGCTCAATAAATAAATTGAATACACATTCTTCTTCTTCTTTTTTTTTTTTGCTGTTTTTTCTCTTTTTTTTTTTTTTTTTTTTTTTTTTTGTTGCTGGAATTTCAGCTGCACTCGTAATTAACTTCATAATTAAATTGGTCAAATGAACCCAAGCACTTATTATTTGTAGCTGTATGTGTGTATGTGCGTGTGAGTGTGTGCGTGTATTTAATTATTTATCTAGAGCCGCATCTTAACTAAATGATGCTGCGGCGAATTTCATATACATACATACATATGTATGTTTGTACATTATTATTTCATTTAAGCAAATCAAATATTTTTATGAAAACTTCGCAGGCTATAAAATTCTCTGTTTTCTGCTCGCAATTTGCTGTTTTCTCAAAATTTTTTTATTTATGCACGAATATCTATTTGAGAGCCTTTAAAATAATGCTCAGGCACAGGTGTTGCCAACAATTTCTTAAAAGTCTTCAAACACTTGCAAAAAATTGTAGCTTCTATCTATCTACCTTCTAGAGGCAACTCAACCATAATTTAAATTTAAAAAGAATAATAGTTGAATTCAATTTTCTCAAATTTTTTTTGATTATTTATTTATTTTCTATTAACTACTTGTACTATCGTTAATATCTGCCTGATGTGCGTTTAATTCAATGACCAAGCGCAAAGCCATCGAAATTTCTAGAGTTTTCCAATTATCACAATTAAATTTTCTCATATCTACAAATTATGAACAGATGTTTTTCGAAAAATACTCGAACTTTTATTAAAAAAATTTGTTTTGGCAATCAAGACATGAATAATAATTAAAAAAAAAAAAAAAAACAGTCTTAAAAAAAATGGCTGCGTCTAACTATATGTATACAAATATGTATGTAAATATCAAATTGAAAATATCTAATAAAAGTAAAAAATAAATACTGATTAAAAAAAAATAAAAATAAATAAATAAATAAAGTACAATTTTAGTTAATATTATTAAACCAACAAAAAATGCTAATCTTGAACATTGTAATAACTTAAAAAAAAACTTGTCAATATCACTAAGCAAAACTATTGGCTCATTAAAAATATAAAAATTAAAAATAATAATAAAAATTAATAAATGATACAAAATAAATAAAATAATAGAAAAAATTTACAAAATGTTCATATGTATGAAAATATAAAAAAAAAATATAAAAATGTTATGTAAAAAAATAATACAAAAAATATACATATCTATGAAAAAGTAAGAAAATATTTTAAAATAATTCATTAAAAATACTAATAAAAATATATTTTAAAAAATTAAAGAAAAATAATAATAATAATAATAATAATAACAATAATAAATAAATAAAGAAATAAAATATAATTATAAATAAAGAAATATATATAAATATAATATACATGCATATGAAAATATAAAAAAAAAAATAAAAAAAAAATATATTAAAATATAATGTTTAAAATATATTAACTGAAAACTATAATTAATACTTAGAATTTTGCATGCCTATGTAAATATTTTAACAAATTTTACTGAAATCAAATTTGGATTGTAATAATAGACAGCATATAAATATATGTATATACATAATAAAAAATATGTATATAGGAAATATATATATAATTGAAATTTTCATATATATATTATATTTTGCTACTGTTGCCCATAGCTGCACAGGGTAATCCATAGTCAGCTCTTCGCCATGTCCATCATAATTATAGTTGATGTTATGGAAATGTGCATATTATATATATATATATATATATATCACTTATATAAATGGCATTTCTCAATGGGCATTCAAGTGCAAATCTGTATTTAAAACACTTTCTGCATGTGTGTGTGTGTATGTGTGTGTGTTCTGTGAATGGCTAAATTCGAGCTGATTTCACACACAGCCTGAATTATCCGCAGCGTCTGCTTATGACACTTGACATTACATCGCACATTACGAGCGGTCGAGCACTTGGAGCACGTACCGCACGAAGCACGAATCATGCGCAGGGATCCAAATGCTGTCAGCTATAGCACCCCCCCACTCTAGCCCTCACCCCCGACACACACACACACACACACACACCATGACAATGACAATGCGCGTGAGCGAGACAGCATTTCTTTCCATTGTTATTCGTTCGTTTGTTTGATAATAACACAAACTGTTGCACTTGTTGCCTGCTGCATGCTGCCCTCGAGGCAGGTGTAAATTTTACTCAATTTTGGCTTAATTGGTGATGGGAAAATATGGGAAAAAAAAAGTAAGACAAAACTGAAATGTATTGAACCAAAGTGCAGATAAGAGGCGTACACAAAAATTTCTGCATAAGTCAAGGCGAAACTATTCAATATCAAATCGAATGCATTAAAAACACACGCACACACGTTTCGCAGCCAATAAATTTGCTTATGTAATGACATATATCTAACTATATAGTATATATATATAATCTAACTATATAGTATATATATATAATATGTATATATATATGTATGTATATATACATCAGTCACAGTGCAGCAAAAGGCGAGGCACACATCATTTGCATATGTTCGCACATGGAAAAGATTTAGAAACACAAACAGCATTAGCAACATGTTTTTTGTTTTTTTGAATAACATAAACAAGTCTGAATCACTCACTGAGCGAGTGACTGACTGAATGAATGAGTGAATGAAGTTTAAGACACAGCTCAATGCCTAAGGCTAAAATAGCTTTATTAAGCAGCTAATTTATGCATGATCGTCAGCTAGAGTCAGCGAGTACTTCGGCTGTCTGTGTGTGTTGCTGACGTGATCCTTTCTCATAGCTCAAAATTAAATGTAATAGGAGAAGAGTGAGAGAAAGGGACAAAGAGCAAGAGAGAGTGAGAGAGAGAGAGAGACCAGTTGAATGACAGAGTCAAGGAAAAAGAGAGAAATAAAGAGAGAGAGGAGAGATACAAACAGCGATTGGAAAAGATATAGATATAGAGAGAAACCCCAAAGAAAGAGAGAGTGAGAGAGAAACAAAGGAAGGAGGACAGAGAAGAAGTTATCCCTATAAATAATTTAATATAATAAAAGAAAGAATGAAAGAGACAAAGTCAAAGAGAGAGAGACAGAGAGAGAGAGAGTTTTGGAGAATGTGATCAGCGCAATATACATGCGAAGAAAGAGAGAGAGAGAGGAGGGAGAGAGAAGCAAAAGAAGGAGGACAGAGAAGAAGTTATCCCTATAAATAATTAAAAATAAAGAATGAAAGAGACAGGGTCAGAGAGATAGACAGAGAGAGAGAGAAATTGAAAGAACGTAAACAGCGCAATGCATGCATGTGGTCAAAGAGAGAGAGAGAGAGAGAGAGAGTGAGAGAGAGAGAGAGAGAGAGAGAGAGAGAGAGAGAGAGAGACTATCAAATGGCAGAGCAGCTAGCAGTCGTGCATGCCCATCTGGCAATGCTCGCCACGTTAAGCTCTTTGATGCGTCCCTTTGGGACATTTGCAAATCCAGTTCGTGGACTTTTAGGCCCACTGTTCGCCGCTGGGAGATTGCGTCAGAGCATTTTGACAGGTGCCGCTAACTATGATGGACTTGACTAAAATACAGTACATCAAATGCTTAAAATGGCCACGCATAACTAGCAAAGAGAGAGAGAGAGAGAGAGGAAGAGGGAGGGAGGGAGAGCAAAGAGGTGGGCAGGAGAGTGTGTCGCCATTCAGTTATTACTCCGAGGCGGATCGCACGATGTGGCACAGATACTCGACAATGCGTGGGCGATCGCATAATAGCCATAATCATCAACGGACCTGCGTCTGGGTATGACTGTGGGAATGGCCAAACGGGACAGGGTTTTATTATGTTTTCTTCCTCTTCTTCTGTTTTTTCGCTGTGCTCATGCAAAAAGAACAAAGGCGACAATGCGGCAGCCTTCAATTGAATACCCTAGCAAAGCAGATATATAATATATACAAATGAATCATTAAAACAAATTATTTCGAGCAAAACTTATTGTATTACAGAGCGAAACTTACTATAAAAGTAGCTATATATGATAGAGAAGCTAATTTTAGTTGAGATTTACCAACATAAATGCTGACTCTACTTTTCTAGCGCCAGCAATATATACGAATTCAATTTATAATAGTTCAACAATTCTCTTATAAGAAAAACTACTTTAGTTTCACTGCAAAAGTCTACTTTATAGACATAAACGATAAACATATATCATAAGGAATTAATATTGCTAATACAATTGATTTAAATTAATTTTATTCTTTTTGTTATTTATTATATATGTTATAAAATTATTTATTATTGTATTGATTTTATTTAATTTTTTTGTTATTACTTATCAATTATGTTATTTTTTATTTTTAAATAATTTATTAAATTATGTATAATCTATTTAGTAAAATTATTTATTTAAAAGAAATAAATATTTCATTATTAAAATCGATTTTTTATTTATTTATATTTTTATTAATTATGTTATAATATTTTTTAAGTAATTTATTCAGTTATTCATTTTATGTTTTTTTTTTTTTTTGTTTCTTAATCATTTAATTCATTTATTTTATTTATAAAATTGATTTTTTTCATATATTAATTTTTGTTTATCAATTATTCCATTCATTTATTTATTAATTACTTTATTCACTTAATTATTATTTATTTAGTAAAATTATTTATTTATTTATTAATTATTCCATTCATTTATTTATTAATTACTTTATTCAGTTATTTATTATTTATTTAGTAAAATTATTTATTTATTTATTTATTTATTTATTTTGAGGAAATGAATATTTCATTAATAAACATGATTTTTTATTATTTTATTTTATTAATTCTGTTATTAAACAATTTGTTAATTAATTTATTCAATTCTTTCTTTTATTTTTATATTTTATATTTTTATTTATATTTTAATTATTTATTTATTAATTTAAAAGAAATAAATATATCATTATAAAAATGATTTGTTTTTAAATTAATTTTTTATTCATTCCGTTATTCATTTATTTTATTATTATTATTTATTTTATTTATTAATTAATTAATTTACTTATGTTCACTTATTTATTTTATTATTATTATTAATTTTATTTACTTGTATTTATTAATTTATTTATTCACTTATTTATTTGGTCAAAAGAAATAAATATTTCATTATAAAAGTTTTTTTGTAATTAATTTATTTTTATTAATTTTATTTATTAATTAATTGATTCACTTATTTATTTAGTAAAAGTATTTATTTAAAAGAAATAAGTATTTCATGAATATCCACAATTAGTATACTACAAGCATAAAATACCAACATTATTTAACATAGCCCTACACATCTACAAATTCTATAATTGTATTTTAATTGTTTCCAGTTCAATAATAGATCTTTATTTAGTTTCTTAAAACAATTACAAAAATAGCATTTCAATGCACTTTATTTTCAATTCGACTCGAAATGGCTATAAAATGGTTCGCTTTGCGTATTCAATGCTTAACAAAGCAAGCCATGCTCAATGGAGGATCCTCAGTTAGGGTATTAAAAAAAGAAAACCCAAAAAAAGAAAAAGGCAAACTAAAACTAAAACTAAAACCGCAATCGCATCAGTTGCTCGGTTCGCTTTGGCTGCAGGGCATTGTACAAGCGCCCACGGTCTCCACAGCGTGGAGCACACGAGACATAAATATATGTACATATGTATGTGTGTATGTATGTATGTATGGCAGACACACACACACACACACATGTGCACAGTTGTATGTTCATAGATGCTAAGCGAGAGACTGCTCTCATATATACATATATATATCTATATAGTATATAGATATATATAATAAATACATGTATGCATCCATATACATGTGCATGTGTGTGTGTGTGTGTGTGTGTGTGTGTGTGTGTGTGTGTGTGTGTGTGTGTGTGTGTGTGTGTGTGTATGCATGCATGTATTTATCTAGATCTAGCTCTAGCTCTCTATCTATTGCCGACACAGCCACAGCCACAGCTACAGCTACAGCCACACGGCGCAGCGCAGCGCATTTTATTTTTAGATAATTGCTCTTCCTCTTCACAATTTGGCAGCGATCCAAAAGCCAAAGCAAAGCAAAGCAAAATAAATAAAATTCAAGATTTTTTTTTGCAAAAAAAAAAAAACAAAAAAAAAAACAAAAAAAAACAAAATAGTAATAACAAGAAAAAGCGCTAATCCCACAATGATCCATAGTTTACATGCGCCCCACCCACCTCATCCACTCAGCAACGTATATCAAGATTATATATATATGCATATACGTAAATATTATATATATGCAAATCTACCTCAATAGCTCGATGTCTATATCTATGCATCTACACGAATCGTTGAGCCTTGCAGCTCTTGAGACATTATCACTGCCTGATAACATTAGCTTAATGACTTTCAAAATAATAAATATATATGTATGTATATATAGATTACAGATTCTTGATAAGTTCATGATGTCATTGAAAACTTACTGAGCGCCTTAATCATATCATTTCTGCATAGTTACGAATATCCAAAGCTAGAAAACTTCAAAGTTTGTTTCGATTTGTGATTTACTAAGAGATACCCTGCTTGAATCGTATTAGTGGATACAGAATTTCGGCAGTATTACAAAAAAATTAGTGGCGAACTATGTTCAGTTTTATAATTCGATAAAGTATTGCTCAACTGCAGTGGAGTGGAGAATATTTTGCACAGTTGCTCTGCACGTCTGTCCTTTGCGTTATGAACTAGTCTCTTGGTTTTATTCATTTTTCATTTATCATATAACATATATCATGATTTAGGAATAACAGATTCCACATCCTTGACCAATCATAGATCATATATTAGTATGATCAAAATCAAAGATTATAGATAAAAACTTATTGAACATTGATCAAAGATCAAAGAATATTGATCATCATTGATTATATATCTTCTATCAGAGATCATAGATCATAGATCATATGTCTTCTATAATATATCTTTTATCACAGATCATAGGTCACAGATCATAGATCATAGATCAGAGTTAATAGATCATAAATCATAGATCATAGATCATAAAACATAGATTATAGATCGAAGATCATAGATCATAGATCATAGATCATAGATCATAGACCATAGATCATAGACCATAGATCATAGATCGAAGATCATTGACCATAGATCATAGATCATAGACCATAGATCATAGATCATAGATCATAGATAATAGATAACAGATTCTACATTCATGATCGTTGACAATAGATATATTATTATTCAAGGATCACAGATCCTGGTTCATAGATCCAAGGTTCTTAACTAAAGATCGTAGATCCGCAAACCTATATCCCAGATCCTAGATACTGGTTCAGAGCTCATAGATCATACATTATAGAATATTCTCAGACATATGATTGGTCAAATCATTATACACTGTCATTGCCATAGCAAAATGAATATATTAAACAAATTCTACTTATCCCATCCCAAAACCCATCCCAAAACCCATCTCAAAATAATACGATCCGTTAGTAAAGTCCGTCAACAAATGACTAATTAAATAAATTTTTATAAATAAATTTGATTACAAAGCTCTTATACGCCAGTCCACAGAAACGTAAATTGGTTGACGCATACAATACAAGTACATATATTGCATATATATATTTAGTAAATACAAATATCAAAAATAAAAGAAAAGAAAAGTTAAGATATCGTTAACTTGTCTGTGTGCCATGTACAATACATTGTGAAGCCTATTTTAACTTATCTGCAAGGCTAATCTATTGGCCGCGCGCTGATTGTCTTGCATCGATGTGGGCGTTAAGTGCTGAGGAGAGCCAAGGAATTGAAAAATACTTCGATATTTGTTGTTGGTTTCGATAAGCGACTATTGAGCCTAGCACAACGATTGGCAATTGAGCATGGCAGCCGTACAATACCCTGGAAATTGCACCCACTTCAAGAAGAAGTCGGCGACACTCTGCAGAAAATTTGTATAGCAAAATAAATGAATTGGATAAATTGGTTTGATATTTGTCAAGTTTGAATAACTCACCCGAAAACAGCTGCAGCATTGAGCCAATAGATATGTCCAAATGTAGAAGAAAGCGCCCAAAATTGCCACAAAGAACGAGATCAAAATCAATGCAATTAGCCAAAATATGAACCACAGCGGATTTCTCATATTATACACATACATATACCGCTATATATGTATGTATTCATATACAATTGCTATGATAAGTGCTTTAAGTAAACAGCTCATCAATATATATATATATATATATACATATGTAATCTGATGGATCGCACAAGCACAACTTTACTTGACGTCTCGCTAGCTGACACTGGGTCTTGTTACGGACTCATTGAGCGACTGCTTCATGTTGTTTAAATCGAGCTATCTAGACTTTGAGTGGCAGTGTTATGTCAATTTTGACCACTACAGAGAGAGAATGAAAGAGAGAGAGAGAACCTGAGAATGAGAGAGAAAAGAGTTAGGACCGCTCCTCTTCATATTCTATAAAGACGGATATATGACTATATGAACTTTATATGACTTTATTTGCGGCTTTATTATGATCATAATTAGTGCACGTCTATAGAAAAGCAAATTCCAGTTAGCAGGTAGAAAAAAAAAAGACAGAGCACATTCATTTAATAAATCAAGAGGGAATGTTTTCTTAGGAAACTAAAAAAAAAAAAAAAAAAAAAAAAAAAAAAAAAAAAAACAGAATATTGTGAATTTATGAGAATCGCGTGGAGAGGTGAGATTAGTATGTCGCACACCTACAAAGAGAGATGGTTAAAGAAAGAGAGAGAAAGTGAGAGAGAGAGAGAGGATAAAAGAAAGAGAGAGAAAGCGAGAGAGAAAGTGAGAGTAAGTGAGAATAAGTGAGAGAGATGTCAAAACTAAATTTTCCAAAAGTCCGATGCATATTTCAAAATTATTCAGAAATCTGTATCTAAAATATTAATGGACAATGTTAAGTCTGTCGTTTACCATTGCATTGCACTGTTACCACAACTGTTATTGTGACTGTTACTGTTAGCTCTAATGTCTAATGTTAAAGCAAATTTTAAATTCAGTTTGCTTTTGTTTTATTAAAGTACTCCCGATCAATCTGTAATCTAACTATTCATCAATTTAAAGTTACACAAAGCAAGCTGTTGGCAAAGGGAAGGAAATATAAAATTCAAAAATTGTAAAATTCAAAAATTCAAAAATGTCCAATCCAAGCTGCTGAATAGGCCCTGGACTCGGTATCAAAACTCATTTCACAACACATTGAATTTAGATTCAGTCACATATATAGAAAAGTATATATTTATATATATATATATATATATATACATATATATGTGTGTATATGTATACATATGCATCTGCTGATATGATATATATATACATACATATCTAGAGTCACATTTTACTACAATAAAATTGAGATGAGCAGCAACAAGACGTACGAGGTGGAGGATCCCACAGAGGATGGCCTAAAGGCGACGCGATTCAACCAACAAATCTTTACGAAGCCAATTCGTACAGCCGAGGATCTAGGGAAATGGAAACGTTCGCATGCATACTACGATGTGATCACCTACATCAATAATACCAGCATGGCCATACAGGGTCATAGACAGAATGGCACCGATTTCATTGTCTCACACCAGATGTCCAAATTGTGCAAAGTCTTCAATTGGCTGGATCGCATGGTGCACGAATGCCATCCATTGGGCATTGGCCATGGTATGTTGCGCTGTGTCGGTGAGGATAAGATCAATCTGATGGATTCGACAATGTCGCTGCGCAACAAATGCCATCATGCGTTTCGACAGTGGATGAAGCTGGTCCAGGAGAGAGTCTATTCCATATTGGAGCGCCAGGTGAAGCCCAATTGCAAATATATCAACGAACTGGCCCAGTATCTGACCCGTTCGTTTGGCAGCCTGCAGCACTATGACTATGGCCCTGGACACGAGCTAATGTTCATCTTCTATCTATGCAGTCTGTTCAAATCGGGCATATTGATGGCTGAGGATACTGTGGCGGCGGCTTTATTGCTATATCAACGCTATTTGGATTTGGTACGTCGCCTGGCCTCGTTCTTTCGTCTGGCGAATAGCCAACCGCATGACAATAATGTTGTCGATGATCGCAACGTTTTGCCCTATATCTGGGGCTGTGCCCAGCTCTGTCGGAATCATCCGTTCGTGCCCCCACAATGGGAACAGCCGGCGATAATGGAACAGTATAGAAACAGTTATATGCTGCTGAGCAGCCTTGAGCATTTGCAGAAGAAAATGAATTACAAAGCGCTCGGCGTACACTCATATCAGCTGTGGTGTGTCCTCTCGCTGTCCAATTGGCCGGACGCCTATACTGGCCTGATGGCAACCTATGTGAAGCATGTGCTCAATGATTTCTATGCTGTGCAGGATTTGGTTTTCTGTGAGATGTTGTCATTTACGCGTCAGCCCTTAGAGTATTTGCAGCAGGCCTTTTTGGGTGATCCACCAGCATTTGATACGTCATCGACCTCGACGTATGACTCCGAGGAGGAAGAGGAGGAGCAGGAGGAGGAGGAGGATGACTCAGAGGCCGAACAACTATTGTTGGAATCGCGACACATTCAGGCCATTGAAAAGAAAAAGAAACTCGATGACAAAACTAAAATACTCTTTTCGGCCTGTGCACCCCTACCACTGCATCGTGCTCTAAAAACCGACGTATTTCTGGGCTTCAAGGATCCAAACAAATTAGAGAAAGATTCTGAAGAGAAATATGTGGGTCTGTTGCGGCGACCACCGTATCACAATGAACGCACTCAACATTCGACACTCAAGATGGCCAACAACCAACAGAAATCCAGTTCTATTGATTCGGAATTGGGAGTGAAGAAGAGCAGCTCCCCCTCGGACATGACATACTATACCATCTGATCTGAGTGCATCGTCAGCAGCTGGCCTAGCTGGCTGGTTAGCTAGTTTATAGGAACAATCATTTATACTTCCATACATTTACATATATACCTCATACATCAATAAATATATATTTGTGATGCACAGCGAGGCGTATTCCTCATCTCAGGAGCAACTGTCGAGTTCGGTGTAGTTGCTAGGCGACGGATGGATAATCCGTTTATCCAAGCGCCTTTTTGGCTCTTCGTTAGTTAGGCCATACCCAGTAACAAATTAAGTTATATTCTAGTCGTTCATATCCAGCTAAAAAGCATTACAAGCATTCTCACATGCCACTCCAGGGTATCTTTTAGTCAGGCATATCCACTTGGTGTGTATATAAATACGTATACATAAAGATGCATACAATTCTAGCTGGGCATACCCAACTTATGCACTCCAAGGTATCTTCTGTGTCTTAAGATATCTTCTAGTTTGGCATACCGAAATATACGTCATATGTTGAGCTCAAGGTATCTTCCAGTTGAGCATACCCAACTGTAGGTTATCTGAATACCCTGAATATACTTAACTATAAACATTCTATATGCAGCTGAAGGTATCTTCTAGTTGAGCATACCCAACTGTAGGATATCTAAATTCATATACATAAACATATGCAGCTCACAGAGCATACCAGCTGAAATCGACATGCAACTCTCGCTATCTGCTAGTCAGGCATACCCAATGCATAAGCTATATACATATGTACATAATCTTATGCAACTCTGGATGTCTACATTTATATAGAGCGAAACTCCAAGCAACTTAGGGTATCTTCTAGTCGGGCATAGCCGGCTAAAGCGCACATCAATTCATATGCATGCCTTCATAGAGCAATGCCATAAAGCTATAAAAAAAATGGTATATTTCTTCCCATCTCACTCTCTCTCTAACTCTCTCTCTCTCTCTCTCTCTCTCTCTCTCTCTCTCTCTCTCTCACTCTCTCTCTCTCTCTCTCTCTCTATCTCTCTATCTCTCTCTCTCACTCTTGCTGATCAAATGGTTTTAATTTCTGCATAGTCTAATATGCTATATCTCAATGGCTATACATCTCTCGCTCGCACACACTTTAGCTGCTCGCCATCCCATTTCCCTCTCTCTCTCACTCTCTCTCTCTTTCTCTTTCACTCTAATTCAGTCTTGGACATCAAATTCGCAGCTGTTTTATTTTGCCTGTGTGCGTGTGTTTCTTTTTTTTTTTTTTTTTTTTTTTTTTTGTTCATCTGTGTTTAATGTTTGCTTGTCTGATTGTGCGACAACAAATGATTCAGTTGGTCTTTAACTGGAACTTATTAATTTCTACACACACACACGCACACGCACACACATTCTATAGTTGCGCGTCTCACGCAACTTGTTATTAATATTATTATAGTTGCTTTTGCTGCTGCTGTTGTTATTGTTGCTGCTGTTGACATAGTCGTTATTGTTATTGTTATTCTTATTGTATTTCCACTGTCACTGCCGCTGCTGCTGCTGCTGCTTCTTCTTCATCATCTTCATCTGCTTTGCCTTTCGCACATAATGTTAAGTTCATAAAGAACAGCACATCATTGTTATGGCAGCTGATAAACTGCGCGCAAATACACACACACACACACACACACACACACACACACACATAGGCGTATACGTGTGCATGTCTCACATACGCACTGTAAGTCGGATATAAATTTAAACACATTTTCAATATATATGTTTGTATGCATATATATATATATTTCTTTTGTCAATTAAAATCATTTGCTTAAATAGATTTGTTTTCTGTGACCTTGTAGGGAATATTAAAATACTGTTATATTCTATATATATTATATACATATTATATATAAAATTCTTAACAAGCATTTGACTATCTGTAAAAATTTGCCATACATACATATTGTCTTCAAAACAACTCAGTTTTCGCTCAATTTTCAAGTTCTTCAATTTGAATGTGAATGATTATAGAGCGAATTGGACTAGAATTGAATTGTTATTCATAATCCTCCACATAGACTAGAGTCTTGGGATGGTTAATGAAGTCAATCAAATTGTAATATCTGGAACATATCTTTAACAAGTAAGAAGGCAAAACCATTATACCCTGAATTCCCATTTTCAATGGGTTCAGGGTATAAGATTAATATTAAATATTGCATAATAAATAAACAAAATAATTATAGTTATATGAACTATAATAATATAAATGAATGATAATGAATGATAATGAATGATGAATGATGATATATTATTACTATTATTTAAACAAAAATGTTGTTTTTCATTACTATTTCCCATTACTTTCCATAAATGAGAAATATTTCCCAAAACTTGCATAGATAGCTAGAGTATAAGCAACATTTAAATACAGTCTGATTATAGTATTAAATAAACATTATTTTACATACAAAATTATAGCCAGATGTTGCTTAGATTAAGAGGAACCAATAGATCAATATGAGATTATCAAAAGCAAAATTTCAAACGCATTAAATTAAAAATGAGACTATATAAGGTTTTTGTTTTTACACCAAAATGCAAAAGTACATACATATATAGATTTACATACATACATCTACATATTCATGCATGCGTATATCTGTATATCTTCATCCAGCTGATTATGATAATTAAATGTAAGCCAAGTTCCAGGAAATCATTGAATAACCAAGCAATTCGCATGAAACTTCACAAATATCAGATTAATCGATAGCTGTAAATCGTTATCGATAGAAGTTTTCAAACAAAATGAAAGCTCTTAACAAGATAGACACATAAATACATATAAATACACACAAATACATAGATACACATGTATTTATGTACGTGTGCATGTCATCAAGCTAAAACCAGTTACGCTGAGAATAGAAATTTGGTAAAAAAAAAAAAAAGCGCTTGAACTGTTATTGACCATTTAGTGGCTAACAAACACACACACACACTTAAGTACAAACACACGCAGACAGGTGTGACGCTTTGACAAAAATAAATAAGTCACCTTACGAGTACTAATGAAATGTGCATACATACCTACATACATAAAGGTTTATGTACAAACATACATACATATGTACATTTTAAAAAAAAAACAAGTGTGTGCATGTGTGTGTGTGTGTGTAAACAACAGCAACTCATCGTCAGCGATTGGCGCGCAGTAGCTGCTGCTGCTGCTAATGTTGTTATTGTTGTTGCTGCTGCTGCTGCTGCTGCTGCTACTGGTACACTCATGGTGAAAATATTTCAAAAATGTCTGTTAACTTAACAGCAGCACTGTTAAGAGCGCTCACAGCTTAGCAGCGATCTCATTCCCGTGCAAGCAACACGCGCGTAAGCTTTTTTTTGTTTCTTCTTTTTTTTACGTATTTGCGCTCCAAAAGAGAGCCGTTGTTACGCCCTGCATGTGTGCGCTCTGCCCAACTGGCGCTGCCACTCTCTTTTCGACTCTGCCTCTCGCTCGTAGACGCTCTTTTTCTTTCACGAAGACACACACACACACATACGAACACAAACTCACACACATACGGGAACAAGCTCTGGCTACACCATACGAATGCAAAGTTGAACGCTGGCGCTGCTTAGGAAAATGGGTAAAACGATTATATTGAAAAGAAGAAAGAAAAACGTGTTCCTTTCTAACAATGAGCGACAAGATCAGACGCCTTATCCACTTATTTGCTGCATCATCAGTTAACCAAGCAACTGGCCGGGGCAGCGGCAGAGGCAGCAGCAGCAGCAGCGGGAACAGCGCCAACTCCTTTTGCTCTTTCACTATCCACCGACCACCACCTGCATTAAGCAGCCACTCTCTTTCCACAGCTGACAACGCGACGTGCAGCAGCAGCAACAACAGTAACAACAAAAACAAAAGTAAAGCACACAAAACATGTGAGCGTCGGCTGAGAGTAGCCGCAAACAGACAAACAGACATAGAAAAAGGCATATACACACACATGCACACATACATACATGTATATGTGTATCTGGTAGTTGTTAAACTTGCTTGCTAACTTTGCTCGTTTGTATGTATGTATGTACTTGTATGTATGTATTTGTATGTATGTATGTATGTTTAGTTGTCTATCGAAAAGTTCTCCAGCATCAGCATTTAATTCTATTGTATTTTAACAAATGATTACCACTTCATTTGAATTTATCCCAGTCATCAAATTTACCCATGTATTTATTTATTTGCCAAATGATCGTTAATTAACGCTTATAGTTTTATTTACATTTATATGATTTTTATTCATACATATATGTATGTATATGTATATAATCTTCACGTAAAAAACCAACGACCAGCCTGTAACAGTTCGGCTTATGTTAAGCTTAACAGATTATGAATTATAAAATCTGTAAATCCTGTAAATGCGTGTAACAGAGTGTTAACCGAATCAAAGCCTGTCCCATATTCTAGAATATACCTGTATGTATGTACATAGGTGTGTATGCATATATACATATATAAGTATGTGTGTATGTGCATACATGTTTCTGTTGTTGGCCTACCTGCTTTAGTGGACTCTTTAGCCTGTTTTGGGTACAGATGCAAAATGCTGCTACCCCTTCCCCACAGCGCCATTGACGACGACGTCGTCTGGTACTTTGCTTTTCTTTACAAACACAAACAGAAACAGAAACACACAGATACGCACACAAACATACGTAGAGGCAATCGCAGCGTGTCTGCTGTTGTTGTTGTTGCTGTTCTTCTATGGCCTGGTCGCGCCAACAACAACAAGTGAGCGAAATCGAGTGCAAAGTAAATGAGCGGCAAAAGGCAACAGCGCAGCTCAACTCGGCTCAGTGTTCGGCTGGGTTCGGTTATGGTTCGGCACTACACGATCTATTAGTCACACGTATACGTATATCAGGCACACGAAGAAGAATGAAGAGAGCGTCGCACTTAGATTAGTGTGTGTGTGTGAGTGAGTGTGTGTGTGTGTAGTTGTGCACGTTTCGCTGCCGTTGGTATTGGGGAGATGTGTACATATATTCGGTTTGGGGCTTGATCATATTGCTGTGTGCTTGTATATGTATGTAGTTGTCATCGTTTGTGTGTTAGCGCAAACTAAACACAGAGACAGTAAAACAGCCAGCCAGCCAGTCAGCCAGCCAGTCAGCCAGCCAGCTAGCCAGTCAAACAGGCAGCAGCAACAGAGCCCAGACACGGAGCCGTGTTGTATGTTGCTAGAGTCTCAGTCGGGCCAGCAGCGAGCGAGCTACTGTCGTTCTTTGTATTGATTCAGATTCAGATTCAGTCGATGAGTTTCTCTCGCTTCTGCGCGTTGCGTGTTTCGCAGTGTTTCCGCGATTTTTTCGTTGTCGTCATCGTTGCCGCGTCTGCGTGTTCGCCGCGTCGTCTCGCGCCCTTCCGCTCGCTCTCTTTCACTCTGCGCCCCACACAGACACACACACACTCACATTTAATCATACAAGCTCGCCGTGCGGGACTCTGTGCGCGATTGTTTTGCGTGCGTGCGTGTGCGTGTGTATGTGTGTGTATGTGCACACACACATATATAAATATTTTATTGTATGTAGATATGTAATTGTTTTATTTATTTTTTGCCGTGTTTTTTTTTTTCATGTTCAATTCATACACATATGTATACAATTTGTTTGTTTTGTGCTTATTTGTGTTTTTAATGTGTTAACTTAAAACATGCAGAAACTTAAAGGGATTTGAATTTTTAATTTTATGAATGTTTTGCTGCTGCTGTCTCAATGTTTTTATCTGTTACACTGTATGTATTTATGTATGTATGTATGTATTTGTGAACTCATTCAGTTAAATTTAGGCGCAGCGCGTGTGTTGCTGGCCATGTTGAATATGAGCTTCCTCTTCTTCTTGTAAAACAAAGCCAAATGCAATAGAAATGCGCCCACGCGCCCCAGCATTAAAACAATAAACAAACAAGAAACAAATCAAATTTCAAGATTTCATTAAATTGCAATTAATTTGAGTGTGTGTGTGTATTTGTGTATGTAACTAAATGCTAATACATGCACATGATTGTGCATAAATACACACACACGCACACACATGCATACGTGTAAACGCCAATACAAAATAAATGACTTTGTCTGTGTGTGTGCGGCAAGTTTAACATCTTTAAGAGCGGAGCTACTCAAAAAAAAAAAAAAAATACGCATGCAGAAGCTCTCACATACACACACACAAACAAGCTTGATTTTTTTTTTTTGCACTAGTGCAAAGAGGAAAAAATAACAGATTTGTATATGTACATACATACGTACATATATAAAAGCCACTGTGCGTGGGTCAGACATAAACAACAGCAATAACAGCAAACAACAACAACAACAGCAAAAGCTTCAATTAAGCGCGACCCGAACATTGCAGAAAATTACCAAAGCGTCGCGCGTTCGTCCATTCTTTGCGCTCATTTGCTCTTTTGCTCTTTTTTTTACAATTCTGCTCTCGCAGCAGCGCCTGCTGCACCTTTTTTCTGCTGAAAGGCACACACTCACACATGCATACATACATACATACATATATACATATATACATACATACTGTTAACGTAGACGCGTCACATACACACACGCAGCCGCAGTAAGACAGCAGAGTGGCGCGCGCCCGCGTACGTTTTGAAAGAAAGAAAAAGACGGGGAACACAGAAGAAGAAGAAAAAGCAGAAAAGAAAAAAAATCTCAACTCCAATTGCCTTTGAAACTGGCATTTCGTAAATCTTTGCAATTCTATTTATTTATTTTTTTTTAGTTCTCAACATACAATGTGAAGTGCGAACGGCAAAGAATAAAAGAAAAAGTGATTTGAAACGCGGTAACAAGTGGAACGCGTACAAGCGCTGTGGGGCGTTATCAATGCTGATAAGAGCAAGTAAAACACAACAGTGAAAACAGTTAGCAGCAGCTAAAATAGCAACAGTTAAACGTTCGTTCGTTCGTGTATGTTTGCTGTGACATCAGCATCCCAATTACAATTGCACAAACAGACAGACGTACATATACATACATACATACATACAAACGTATAAAGATACTTACATACTTACATACGCATACAGTAAAAAGCTGGCTGCATGAAAAACATCACCAGTTCAAGCACTTGCGGCACGGGGCTGCTGCAATTGCAGAACAATCTCAGCAACAGCGAATTGGACGTCGCTGTTGTTGGCAAACCAGAAGCAGGTGCGTTATTTACACTCTCTCTACGTCTTTCCACACTCCATAATCTCTCACTCTTTCACACTCTACTCTTACTCTCTTAATTACAAATAAATATGCATGCGTTGGCTCTCTCTCTTTCTCCCTCTCTCGGTATCTGCCTGGCATTACCGACATATGGATGCGATCGTAACCGATAAGAGAGCGGTTAAGAGAGCACAACATCTTACATATTTGCATATTGAAAATACATAAATATACAACGTAAGCAAACATACATACGTACATACATACATGCATATAACGTATTTCCCACATTACGAAATGACTCGTATTCCAATTGTTGATATCGTCGTACTTTTATTTGCCATATCTTATATTGACTTAATTTTCGAATTTGTGAATGGCTGCGTGATATGTAATTAAGTAAATGTGATTTTCTATATTTTCCCATTGCTGAAACCGGATATATGTACATATATTAACCAAAATGATTCATCTTTTGCTATACACTGTTTATTGCATAATCGAGCAATGATTATCAGCAGCTTGCAGAAAACTTGAATATGGCGAAAGAGTTCCATTAAAATCAGAATATGAAAGTGGATTCAAAAGCGACGAAACAGCATTGCTGCTCTTCAATGAAGTTTCAAATTAGGAAATAATAGAATATACACATATACATACATGGATACGTAGATACGTATGTATGTATGTATGTCTTCATGCATATCAGCTGCTCTTGTAATTGGTTTATGCTTCAAAATATCCTGCAGCATTTAAAGAGAGAAACAGCTAGAACTCTTTGCAAGTGTGCATGGGTGTGTAAACAAACGTAAGGCTGTGTAAGTGTTTGAGCGTGTGCGTGTGCGTGCTCGACTGTTAGTGTTTAAGTTGCATTGATTTACTCTTTGGTTCGAGGGCTTGTGGTCTTGTGCTCGCTCGCTCTCTCTTGCCTCTCTTCTTTTCTTTTCGTGAACTGCACGCGCGTTCTTTAATCAAGCCAACTTTACGCTGGTGACAAACACAACTGATACAGGTAAAGATTCGAGTGCGCTCGACTCTCAGATACCCTGTATGAAATAATGTTGAAGTATATATACATATGTACATATATTATTTATTTACATACATTTATAATTGATATTCACAAACCTATGTTTGTTGATGTCCTCATTAGAATACTATTTTGCCAATATTCAATGAATACAGGGTATTGCACGCAAACAAAATAAAAATAACTAATACAATTGGATACGACAAACCATACTGGTTTCTACCTACCCACATGCATGCACCAATACACGCACAGAGCTATACCATGCCTTTGCATGTTCTTACACTCACACAGCTGTGTGTGGCTATGCGTGTGCTGTGTGCTGTCTATTGAAGCGAGTCAAAACAAAAGTAACAACAACAACAAGAGCCCGTCGCTGCTTTTGTAACGTTTATAAGTAATTTACGTGTGTACGTGTGTGTTAGGTGGGGTTCACAGAACCCGATCGACTTCGGCTTGCGCAATGTTTCTTTTTTTTTTGCCCATCCATAGTTTACCATGTCCTGCTCACTCGCTCTCCCACTCTCCCGCTCTGTCTCTCCCACTGTTCTTTCTAGTCGTGACGGCGCAGCGCGACCACTTGAGCGCTGTTATTGCTGCCACCATCATTTTCGACTGTTAACCTAACATAACAACAGTCTGTTATGCAAAATTAGGCGCGATCGCTGCTGCAGCCAGCCCAGCCGCAGCAGAGTCAAGTCAGCAATAAATAATATTAGCAATAGCTTAGGGGATTTTTGTTGTTGTTGTTGTATTGTTGTATTTTATTTTATTTTTATTTTTGTTAACTTGACTTTAAGTTTGAGTACGAGTTTGACTTGAACGTGTGTGTGTGTGTGGATTTCTATCAGGCGAAACAAAAAGTTGTCCTACCAGTTTTTTTTTGTTTCTTTTCTTTTTCTTTTTGGGGCCATTCTTTTTCTGTGTGTGTGTGTGTGTGTGTGTGTGTGTGTGTGTCGTGCGCTGCTATTGTTGTTGTTGTTGTTGTTGTTGATTGTAGTGGTTTCTACTGTTTTCCTCTCCACTCGCTCGCTCGCTCGCTTGCTCGTCGTTTCGCTGAGTGTGTGTTTACCTTGGCACTCGCGACGAATTCGATTTGAACGGTTCCACAGCATTTGCAGTTGCTTTTCCGTTTCTTTTATCCTATGCCTTTACACCCCTCCACATCCCATCTCCATTTGCTGCAATACGCTGCGAAAAGCGGCAATTACGCAATCCTGTCGGGGATTTTCAATCGATTCGATCCGTTCTATGCACATTTGTGTGACGCTCTCTCTCTCTCTCTCTCTCTCTCTCTCTCTCTCGCTCTAGCTCTAGCCCTCTCTTCATCTTTTATCTTTCACTATATGCACACATACATATTGTATTTATGTAGCTTTCTTGTTTCTCTCAATCAGTTAACACCGATTGCTACGAGACATCGCTTGGTCTTCTATAGCTGTCTCGCTCCCTCTCTCCCCGCTCTTCTTCTTCGACACAGCTCTTGCGCTCCATCTCCCTCTCCCTCTCCCTCTCTCTCACTACCGCAGTTGTCTGAAACCAGTTTCAACCATTCCACACACCCCTTTCTTCTATTCTTCCCACTTCAACCGTTGCAATCAGCCGCGACAAGGCGACAAGAAGTTTTCAATCAAACTGCGCTGCAAAAAACAAGAAGAAGAAGAGGAGAAAAAGGGAGAGAGAGAAAAAACCAACAACGAACAACTCTAACAAAGTTTCAATTGTTGTCGCTTTTCCTCTTAGTTTATTGCTTATTGTTAACTTTATTCGTTTTGTTTATTTGCTCGGAGCATTAAATACAGGTAGAAAGGCCATAATAAAGTTATAAAAAAAGAGAAGAATATTACGAACTGAAAGAGGCAACTGTGATAAAAGACAAAGAATTTCAATGAAAAGTAAATTCTTAAATTATTTACATACATGTACATACATACATGAATGTGTGTGTGTGTGTGTATGAGTATTTGTCTTGTTGTCCCATCCGTTTGGAATTTACCGTAACAAGGTAAACAATTTTAATAGCCAGAATGGTAATTCTTTAATTTACCTTTCGGTTTTGCTTATCTTAATTAATAGCCATTTCTTTGTATTCGATTAAGTTCGTACGTTGGCCAAGCCAAAGCTCGTAATGCTACCTAAAAAGTATGCTGTGTGTTTTGAAACTATGTCAATAAAGAGTTGTTGAGTGGTTGTAGGAAAAAAGAAAAAACAAAAACAAAAAACTACAACACTTAGAATGTCAATGTAGAAATAGCTGTGCTTAAAGTTCTTGAATAGAATGAGCACTACATAAATAAATTATCTAGTTAAAAATGTAGAAAAAAATTGAATGACTCGAATGATTCACAGCTTTAAGATTTAACCTAGATATGTTGGAATTAGTTAGCTTTAAAATATCTATTATTTTAGATACATATCTGTACAATATCTTATATATGTACATATGTCTTACGTCTGCTACGTAATAAGTTTCGCTAGCAATTTTCCTTGTAAATCTGCTGTCTGGCATCTCTCATTTCTGTTCTCTCTCAGACCAGACCCATTCACAAAATTATACAATCATACATACACACATATAAATGTATATGTATATGTGTTTATTTATATGTATGTTTTTATTCCCTGTAATTGGCGAATATTTTACTTCAATTTCCACAACTGTACGAAATGTGCTCATATCATATATCAACTACTTCGCACAAAAATACATACATATGTATGTATGTATGTAATGCATATCGTTTTTGAAAGTAGTGTCGCCTGTCAGCTGGATAATGACCGATGACAACGAGTGCTATTAACATGCAATTCAAGCGCCATTTGCAGATCATGTGCGAGCACAGACACGCACACATACATACATATGCACATACACCCACGGGCGCAGGCAGTCTTCCTGCTTGCACACACATGGAGCTGAACGCTTACATGTGCATGTGTGTGTGCTCGTGTAGTTTGACTTTCTTTTGTCACTTGCTGTGACAGTGTTGCCAACTGTTCCGTTAAGCAAATAGCTAATTGAGTTTACGTATAGTTATTTTCTTTATTTTATTATTTCAAGGTCAATTTGGTATTATTCTAAAAAAGTTTATAATTCAAGTCTCAAATCTTTTCACGCATGCCGAAATTCCCGTTGCTTTTTGTTTTTACTTTTCGCAATCACTTACAAATGCC
This sequence comes from Drosophila borborema, assembly GCA_030914335.1. Lineage (NCBI taxonomy): Eukaryota > Metazoa > Arthropoda > Insecta > Diptera > Drosophilidae > Drosophila > Drosophila borborema. The sequence goes on along the minus strand of JAUESP010000153.1, from coordinate 6,594 downwards.
AGAATTGGCAACGCTGTCGCTCTCTTGCACTCATTTAGCTTTAGCCTCTGCCGCTGTCGCAGTCGCTGCTGTTGCCGCTGCTGCTGCTGCTGCTGTGTTCTGTTTTTGAAGTACGTGACTTGCTTCGCACTTCCTGTATCGTTTTGTTGGCCAGAGAAATGTTGCCAATTATTCAAAGTGTTCGTCGGCGGCCGTAGCAGCGCCACTCGCAGCGGCTGCAGCCGCTTCTGTTGCTGTCGTCATACAAATAAAATAAACAAATAATAACTGAGCATTTTGTGTGTGTACATACATTAATACACACACACATGGAGTTGGACGCATATGTTTACGCTTGTATGTGTGTGAGCGTATAGTGCAATTGCGAGAGTCGGCAATTTACAGCTTGAAGCTGTTGTCGCCACGCCGTGTTGGTCTAAAGAAAGCAATGAGACATCAACGCATCCCCATATGCACTCAACTTCTCAATTGCTCAATCGCTGAAACTGCTCAAACTGTTCCATCTAAACGGGACGACGAAAAGCCACTCGGAAAGTACTTAGTCAGGTCAGGCGGCGAACGAAGAGGCTGTCGGCTGTCGGCGCGTAATCGAGCAATCGGGCAAGCGGGTGAGCGGACGCGGTCACCTGTCTGACTCATCGATTTAATTTTAAACACTATTCCGAGACCTTAGTCAATGAACGCAGCGGCGTGCGCGCGGCACACAAAAAAAAAGCCTAACACCCCAAAAGAGCGTGCCGATAATGCCGCTGGGCAAAAGGCAACACCAAAAGGAAAGAGCGCAAGAGAGCGAGGCAAAGACGCTGGCAAAAGAAGCGCGTCGTAAACGTTCGCTCTTACTCTGTTAAAATTGTGTGTGTGTGTGTGTGCGTATTTCTTTTTATGCAAGCGCTATTGCAAAATGCTGCAGTGCAGATTGCATATGCGCTGCTCAATTACCGTGTTTAGCACTTTTCGCTGTTATGCTAACATTTGCACGTGCTGTTAAATAGATACGTTCACTTGCAAATAATGTAATTCATGTTGAATCTGTAAATGAAAGGCAAAATTTTTTGCAAATTTTTATATATTCTTTAATAGATTTTTCTTGTTAAATTCAAGAATTATTATTAGCAAATAGTTCGTACATTTGGTTATGTGGGTCATAAAACTACTGATAACAGTATAAAAACGTAAAAAAACGAAAATTAAAGAAATATTTATCATACGTACAAAAACCTTTGAAATGCAATTTGATTACTTTTTTTTATTATTAGTTTGCGTAATTAATTTTATTATTATATTTATATAACTATGAAATAGTTCTCTTCTTAGTTTGCAAGTATTTTTAAATAAATTTAATTTTTTCATATTTTAAAATATATCTTTGGAGTTTTTGATTGAATTTGCATTACTTAGTGCTCTAAATTGTTTATTTAATTTTTTATATATATATTTTTTTTTAAATAAATATTTGAGGTTTTTTTTTTTTATTTATTGAATTATATATAAAATATTTATTATTTTTTCATTATTTAAATGCATTTATAGTAAACCTTGACTTTTAATTCATTTAGATTTATAAATATTTTGTTGTTTCTATTTCTGAATTTAGCAAGTAAGAAAATTCCCCACAGACACAATTTATTATGAACAATATAAACACATAGGAATAACAATTAAATTCCGCTTAGTTAGTTGAAAAGCTTTTGGCCAATATACAGAGTATATATAAATATATAGAGATACCCGATCAGATCTGCAAATGGATGCGGATGTATCCAAGTATTTCGAGACGACCAACCATGGCGCCGTGATGCGTGTCCGCAAGGAGTCCGACATGTTGCTGTGGCTCAATTCGAAGGCCTATCACGAGGTGATCTCCTATATAAATCGGACAAGTATGGCGATTCAGGGCATACAGCAATTGGATCCGCATGGCTATCCGGTTAGCTCGGTGATGCGAAAACTGTGCAATCTGATCGATAACCTGATCACGCAGCTAAGAACCTTTAAGCCAAATACTATGGATGCATATCGCAGCTGGTCGCATCAGGTGCTGCACAATATCTTCCAGATGCTGGAAGCAGCGCTGCCGTCCAGCAAGTGCACGCATGTGTTCGAGCTGGGTCAGTATTTGGCCGGTTCGTTTGGTTCGTTCTTGCGTGCCGATTATGGCACTGGGAATGAGTTGAGTTTTCTCTTCTTTCTGTGCGGTTTGTTTCAGGCGGGCATACTCCGCTCGGAGGATGAGCCGGCAGCCGCACTGATGCTCTTCGGTCGGTATCTGAAGTGTGTGCGGCGTATGCAGATTATGTTCGAGCTGAAACCGTCGGCAAATCAGGGCGCCTATTCGCTGGACGAATACCAGTTTGTGGCTTATATGTGGGGCGCGGCGCAGCTGAGCTATGAGCCGCCGTTCAGCCCCAGGGAGCTGCTCGATAAGGCAACGATTGATCAATGGCAACATCAATATCTAATTGTCGGCTGTGTAGCCTTTCTGGCCAGCAGCAAGCCGGGCTCCTTTGCCATGCACTCGAATCAGCTGTGGAGCATTGCGTCGCTGTCCTCGTGGCCGCATCTCTATACCGGACTGCATATAATGTATCTCAAGGAGGTAGTCGCTCAATTCTATACGCTGCGCGAATTGTGCTTTGGCCAGCTGATGCAGTTCGAGCCGGTGCCGCCGGCCAGTCAATTGTTGCGCGCCAAACTGGGGCATCTCACGATGGCCAGGCAGCGCTATTTGGCAAAGCTGCAGAAGAGCAACGAAAAGGTGCAGGTGCAAGTACAGTTGCAGGATAAGCGGGAGCTTAAGCCAGAGGACAGTAGCAGAACGCTGCAGTTGCCATCGATCATCAATATGTCCACCAGTGTGCTCAGTGGTGGCAAGTCGGTCACCTCCTTCAGTGGCTCCAGAGTGCATTTGCGGCCATTGTCCACGAAAATGGATTCCGAACAGCAGAGGCATGAGCAAGTCGATGAATAATATGCATATCTAGTTAATGTGTGTGTGTGTGTGTGTGAGACAAGAAATCAAATTGTATGAATTGAATTGAAATGAAATAAAATTAAGTTGGCAAACAAACGAGCAACTGTTGCTGCTGTTGCTGCTGCTGCTGCTGTTGCTGCTGCTGCTGATGTATCACCAGCTGCCCATTAAACGTAAACCAGTTCCAGCTGTGCTGCTTCGCCTCCTCCTCCACCTCCTGCTGCTGCTGCTGCGCCCCCTCCCTACTTGAGCTGCTTGTGGCGCAGGGCAAGCGACTAAAAATCTGTTAACCGGTTTAGAAACAGACTAAAAAAAAAAAAATAATCATAAAAAAAAAAACTGTTGCTGCTGCTGCTGCTGAGAACTGTTATACATAAGCAATACGAGTTGCTGCTGCGACTCTTAACCAAAAACCAATTAAGCGCGCTCGACAGCCGGACAGATCCAGCAGCGATCTCTCTGCTGCCTGCGGCCAAAGGGAAAGCAATTGCCGAGAACCTACAATTGCTAGAAAACATCCTTTCACAAACTGCAAAAAAAAAAAAAAAAGTGAACAGCAGCAACAGACAACAACAGTCAACAACGCTCAAGAACAACAACAGCAAATTGCAATAAAAATAATAATAATAAAAAAAAATAAAATAAAGAAGCAAACTGGCCACACACTCACACACACACTCACACAGAGCTAGAGATGTGCACACACATACATATGAGCGCGGCTTTCTTTCCGGTTTAATCGATCGAACTTTAGCCAAAATGTCAAGCGACAATAGACCCCAGAACAGCTATGACTAATATATGTGATAGATATATATATGCATATATATATATATATATATATATATATATATATATATATATATGTGTTTGTATATAGATATAGTTATATATATAGAGTTATTATTTTTAGTTGCTTAACAACTAAGTAGCATTGATATACATGATGAAAGAAAGCGTAAAAAGCTAAATTTGATTAATTAACTGATTCAAAAATAAAAATAAAAATAAATAAAATAAATAATTAATTAAAAAATAAATGTATATATGTATGTTTAAATAGATAAGTGCATATAGATAAATATACATATATGTAGTGGAGCACTAATACTATTTTTATAAATAGTAGTAAAATTGTAGTAGCAAAGTAATATGCACAATTGAATGTATAAATATTTGTAGTTAAATAGTAGTAGCATAGTAATATATAGTAGTAGAAAATAGTAGTAGTACAGTAATATAGATCAAATTATTCTTTGAAATAGTTATAGAGTAGGAATATAAACAATTGTCTAAATAAAAATAGTAGTAGCATAGTAATATATAGTAGTTGTAAAATAATAGTAGTATTGTAATAAAATATAAACAATTGTCTAAATACTAATGTAATATACACAGTTGTCTAATACATATCAAATAAGAATAGTAGTAGTAGTAGCAGTAATAATAGTAGTAGCAGTAGTAGCAGTATAGTAGTAATAGTAGTAGTAGCAGTAGCAGTGTAGCAGTAGTAGCAGTAGTAGCAGTAGTAGTGGCAGTATAGTAGTAATAGTAGTAGCAACAGTAGTAGTAGTAGTAGTGGCAGTATAGTAGTAATAGTAGTAGTGATGGTAGTAGTAATAGTAGTAGTAGCAGTATAGTAGTAGTAATAGTAGCAGTATAGTAGTAATAGTAGTAATAATAGTAGTAGCAGTAGTAGCAGTATAGTAGTAATAGTAGTAGCAACAGTAGTAGTAGTAGTAGTGGCAGTATAGTAGTAATAGTAGTAGTGATGGTAGTAGTAATAGTAGTAGTAGCAGTATAGTAGTAGTAATAGTAGCAGTATAGTAGTAATAGTAGTAATAATAGTAGTAGCAGTAGTAGCAGTATAGTAGTAATAGTAGTAGCAACAGTAGTAGTAGTAGTAGTGGCAGTATAGTAGTAATAGTAGTAGTGATGGTAGTAGTAATAGTAGTAGTAGCAGTATAGTAGTAGTAATAGTAGCAGTATAGTAGTAATAGTAGTAATAGTAGTAGTAGCAGTAGTAGCAGTATAGTAGTAATAGTAGTAGCAACAGTAGTAGTAGTAGTAGTAGCAGTATAGTAGTAATAGTAGTAGCAACAGTAGTAGTAGTAGTAGTAGCAGTATAGTAGTAATAGTAGTAGTGATCGTAGTAGTAATAGTAGTAGTAGCAGTATAGTAGTAGTAACAGTAATAGTAGTATAAGCCATAAACCAATATACCCCATTTGAATTGAATTCCGCAGCTAATATGTATTTGCTTTACCTTCACAAATAACCATTTGTATTTGCACTAAACACTATTCACCTGGCGTTAGCTGAAATATTGAAAATCAACTTTCAACATTTTCCACATTTTATTTATTATTATTATTATTTTTTTTTGCTAAGCCAAAGCGTAAAACTCTGAAGCTTTAGCTCGATGCACAGTTGTTGGGTGTTTCTAGTCGTCACCCTTAAATTGAACAACCTGTATGCAGATTCGTGCTAAGCCAGACCCATTAGGTCATCACAAAGGGTTAAGCCTTGAGAGCATTTCATGTTGAGGACAGCGTTTTTTGTGTCTGTGCAGCGAGGCTTGCAAATAAGATGATTGGATTTTTTGTTTTCAAGTGCCCAGGGCATAGAAATAGATAGAGAGAGAGAGAGGGAGATAGAGAGCTCTCAGATACTGACAGACACAGATGAACATTTGATTGATGATAAAAACTATCACCACCTTCCCGTCTATATTGTAAAGGACAAGGCCCGTGCAGGGGTTGCGAAACAGCGCACAGGACATTCAATGTAAAGTCGAATATCTAGCTAACTGTGAAATGTCGAATGAGAAGCGCAGAGAAAGGAAGCAGAAATGAGCATATAAATATATATATATATACATATATATACATATATGTGTATATATTCATATTTCGCTATGCGTATCCTGCGCTGTCCTGTCAAATATGCAGCGCAGCATATTTTCGTTTTTGCGTCTTTTGTTTTATTTTTGATAAGAGCACGGAATGCCGATTGTGTCACACTGTGCAGGAGGCTTCGCTTACATAGCAGCATTAGCAGCAGCACAGTGGTGTGCCAGCTATGTGTGTGTGGCGTAGGTTAGGGGTTAATTTACTATCCTTTTCATATATGCATGCATTCGCATCTATATGTATATACCCTATAAAAATGCATTATAAAGACTCAGCTAAACTGCATGCAAATTCAGATAAATATCGATCGATGGTATTTGAATTGATTGAAATTTCGCTAATATTCAAAATATATTTGATATACTATAAAAAAATTCTATTGAAAATGTATTTCAAGATAAGCTTTTCTCGATTTATATACTATATTCAATACTGGGATGTTTAGGTTTCTTAGTAATATAAATAAAGGGATTATTAGGCTACTTTATTAGATCTTAAATTAAGCACTAACTACAAAAGATTGAGAAAAAATGCATAAAAAGCAAAACTAAAGGCTAGATATGAATGCCTATGTGTTTATGAAGTAAAGCTTAATGTGAACATGTTTGTTGTAGTTACTTTACGATAGACTGTTTAGAGAACAGAAGTGAAATGTAACTATTTACAGGGTATATTCCAATTCAATATCAATAATTTGTGCATTTCTGGTATG
>JAUESP010000152.1:0-72195 GCA_030914335.1 Drosophila borborema | reverse complement strand
AATTGCCAATATGAGCTGCTGCAAGAAGGTATGCACTTATAGACAGGCAGCTGACTCTGCACAGGTCCAATTTATAGATTGCTGGCTGTGTGAGAACATTATGCATGTTAAATGTGCTGGTCTTACCGGGCGAGACTACGATAAGGTCATGTCCACTGCCAAAATTGGTTGTGGTGGCTTACGTTGGTCTTGTCCAACTTGCTTGGAAAAACAATTTGGTTTTTCCAAGATGTATAATGCGGTGAGGGTTCAATTTTATAAATTGAGTAATGTTTCTAAGCAATTATCAAGTGAGTTGTTAGCTGCTGAAGAAATTTTGAACAAATATAAATTTGACAGCTCTCAATCTCAATCTGAGATTCCCTCGTTTTTGGTACCTCCTCCTGTACTAACATTGCCCCCCAACTCCCTTGCTCCTCCGTCACCTTGTGTCTCTGTTTTGTCTTCATCCCCTAAATCGCTTCGTGTTCCATCGCCCTGCCCTGTGGCTACGTCCTTATCGGATGAAGTTGCTATTGATTCTCTTGTCCCTGATCAAAAATTGGTTTCTCCTCCAATTGTTGTTCAAACAGAGAATACCAATACGTCAACTAATTCTTCCAATACTGCCCCAACTTTATGTGTTGTCGCTCCTCGAAAGCAAGTTTTTATACCCTGAACCCATTGAAAATGGGAAATCAGGGTATAATGGTTTTGTTAAATGTATGTAACAGGCAGAAGGAGGCGTGGCAGACCCCATAAAGTATATATATTCTTGATCAGGGTGACGAGAAAAGTTGATATAGCCATGTCCGTCTGTCCGTCCGTCCGTCCGTCCGTCCGTCCGTCCGTCCGTCCGTCCGTCCGTCCGTCCGTATGTATGAACGCGTCGATTTCCGAAGATACAAAAGCTAGAGAGTTTATTCTTTTTGTGTTAGGTTCGTATATTGCACGCGCAGTACGAGTTTGTTTCAGAAATTCGATAACTTGTATATTTGAAAGGTTATCGATAACTGAAATTATCGGGAACCAGTTATAAAATTCTAGCTAATTCATCTTTAGAGTTGGAGTCTCCAAGTCTTCTGCATATATATAGATACCAATTTAATACAATTTCGGTTTTTGTCAGATTTTGGATTCCGGTCCCCAATTCGCCCCCACACCCCAAAATGTGTAAAAAATGCATTTCAAATACTAGAGACATACAGTTTGGTTTGGCATATAGATATGAATATCATAATCTTAATCTGAACATATCAATATGATTGTCCATCTAGAAACAGAATTATTAGTCTATAAAGTTTTCTCATCAAAACCCATGTGGCGCAGCAAGCAAGGCAGCGACACAGCATGACGCATTGCGGGCGCACATACATACATACATACATATGTATGTATGTATGTATATGTGTGCAAGCGTAGATCAGCGTGTTGCTGCAATCGTACATATGTACATACATATTTGTGCATGTAAAGCTAATTGTAAAAGAGTTATGATTTCTAAAAAAAAAACCAAAAATGTCAAATAGAATATGCAGATCATATGCTGAAACTCTCATTACATTCCATTATATATTTAAAAAATTTTAAAACAATTAAAATAACAATGGAAATGCAAGCAACGTTGAGCAATGCAAATCAATTTTCGTATGCGTGTGCACATATACACACAAAAAATCTTGGGCCGTTTTCTATGTTGCTATGCGTGCAAATTCTAAGAATCACAATTGTTTTTGAATTGCGTTAGAATTGTCTTTGAATTGTATTTGTATTTTCAGCCACTGCTTTAGTTTTTTTTCGTATATGACGAATTTCATTCGTTTTCGCTACTCTGCTGTTTAAGTGATCCGTGGTGTAGATGGCTAAACGGTTGCAACGAATGTGAGGGTGTCGCAGGTTCTAGTCCCGCCTGAGCTTTTCATAATTTCCTATTATTATTTTTAATTTTTTTTTTTTATTAATTCTTTTCTTTTTCTTACTATTTATTCTTTTGTGTTTGATACCTTTGAAAGTCAGTTGGTAGTTTAACTAATTGTGAATAAGTGGGTTTTTTTTTTATTAATTTCAAATATTTAATAGCATCATTTCTGAAAGTGTTTTTGTTTCAATTATATTTTATTCCGTTAAGTCAACAGAAAATAATAAACAGAAAGTTTGCCCAAATAACAAAAGCACGTGACATCTGCGGTAAGAGTTTTCCTATATGTATGCACACATGTACATTCAAAACTAGCCTAGCATGGTCTAAGAAATTAAACTTGCTAGATGGCGCTTTAGCAGTGAACTTATTTATTATGGATATTACAGCTTTGATTGATATATTTCTTTACAATTATGAAGTGTCTGTGTTAATTAAGGTGATGCGTGTTAATCGAGGAACGTCTATTTGTTGGGTCTATTTTTAATGATATTTAATAATATAACAATTTTCGAATTTCAACTAATATAAGCGCCATCTATTATTATTTTTTTGGCAATGCAATGTATATATACATGTACATATGTATGTACATTTTGAACGTTACACGCATACATTCTTATCTATACTTTCTGATTTATCCACATGGGTAATTCTCCAGAAAAGTCAACTTTTTGTCACGTTCGACACTGGTTTTTTGTAATTATCTTGAAAACGGATTAATTTTAGTACTAATCAAGAGCAATATATTGAACTATTTGTCAAAATTAAGAAGTTTTTTTTTTCTATTTTCAGCACCAAAATTGATGCATTTTCAAGATAATTGCAAAAAACCAAATCACAGTACAGATTATTATTTTATTTTATTAAAATTGGGTTCAGGGTATTATCTAGTCGACCACTCTCGACTAGAGTTTTCTTACTTGTTAATTTTTTTATACCCTGAGCCCATTGAAAGTGGGAAATCAGGGTATAATGGTTTTGTTAAAAGTATGTAACAGGCGGAAGGAGGCGTGGCGGACCCCATAAAGTATATATATTCTTGATCAGGGTGACGAGAAAAGTTGATCTAGCCCTGTCCGTCTGTCCGTCCGTCCGTCCGTCCGTCCGTCCGTATGTATGAACGCGTCGATTTCCGAAGATACAAAAGCTAGAGAGTTCATTCTTTTTGTGTTAGATTCGTATATTGCACGCGCAGTACGAGTTTGTTTCAGAAATTCGATAACTTGTATATTTGCAAGGTTATCGATAACTGAAATTATCGGGAACCAGTTATAAAATTCTAGCTAATTCATCTTTAGAGTTAGAGTTTCCAAGTCTTCTGCATATATGTAGATACCAATTTAATACAATTTCGGGTTTTGTCAGATTTTAGATTCCGGTCCCCAATTCGCCCCCACACCCCCAAATGTGCAAAAAATGCATTTCAAATACTAGAGACATACAGTTTGGTTTGGCATGTAGATATGAATATCATAATCTTAATCTGAACATATCAATACGATTGTCCATCTAGAAACAGAATTATTAGTCTATAAAGTTTTCTCATCAAAAGCCATGTGGCGCAGCAAGCAAGACAGCGACAAAGCAAGACGCATTGCGGGCGCACATACATACATACATACATACATATGTATGTATGTATACATGTGTGTATGTGTTTACATATGTATGTATGTATGTATGTATATGTGTGCAAGCGTAGATCAGCGTGTGGCGGCAATAGAACATGCATAAGTATGTACATACTTGTCTTGGCTGATATGGAACTGCCCGCATAACCTCAAACCGCCAGCACAGTCACCAGACCTCAATGTGATTGAAAATTTATGGGCCATTTTATACGCCAATATCAGGTCCCGAAATATTTCCAACAAAAATGACCTAAAAATTGCATTAATGGAGGAGTGGGGGAAAATCGGGTCAGAAACCACAAAAAAATTGGTGGAATCAATTCCTAAAAGACTTAAAGCTGTTATAGATCAACATGGGGGCCATACCAAATATTAAATTTATTAAAACTAGCCTTAATTTTAAACATACTGTGTATAATCTCGAGTGGGTCAAATAAGCTGTGAGCTTAAAAAGCTGAAATGATTTAGTTTTTATAATTTTGTTATTGTTTTTTCATTAAGAATGAATAAATGAATTTTGTTTTTTATTTTTAAAAATATTAATAAACAAATGTGCGTTTAAATTTTTAAAAAATCTCTATTCGTTTCATAAATATAAGCATTTGAATTTTTTATTTGACGGTGGGTCAAATAAGCTGTGAGCCACTGTATGTATGTACATATTTGTGCATGTAAAGCTAATTGTAAAAGAGTTATGATTTCTAAAAAAACCTAAAATGTTAAATAGAATATGTAGATCATATGCTGAAACTCTCATTACATTCCATTTATATTTTAAAAATTTTAAAACAATTAAAATAACAATGGAAATGCAAGCAACGTTGAGCAATGCAAATCAATTTTCGTATGCGTGTGCACATATACACACAAAAAATCTTGGGCCGTTTTCTATGTTGCTATGCGTGCAAATTCTACGAATCACAATTGTTTTTGAATTGCGTTAGAATTGTCTTTGAATTGTATTTGTATTTTCAGCCACTGCTTTAGTTTTTTTTTCGTATATGGCAAATATCATTCGTTTTCGCTACTCTGATATTTGAGTGAGCCGTGGTGTAGGTGGCTAGACAGATGCACCGAATGTTAGGCTGTCGCAGGTTTAGTCTCGCCTAAGCCTTTCATAATTTCTTATTTTTAATTTTTTTTTTTTTTTATTATTTCTTTCTTTTTTGTTATTTATTCCTTTGTATTTGATACCTTTGAAAGTCAGTTAGTAGTTTAACTCATTGTGAATAAGTGTTTTTTTTTTTACTTTCAAATATTTAATAGCATCATTTCTGAAAGTGTTTTTGTTTCAATTATATTTTATTCCGTTAAGTCAACAGAAAATAATGAACAAAAAAAAAAAGTCTGCCCAAATAACAAAAGCACGTGACATCTGCGGTTTTCCTATATGTACGCCCACATGTACATTCAAAACTAGTGTAGCATGGTCTAAAAATTTTAACTTGATAGATGGCGCTTTAGCAGTGAACTTATTTACTATGGCTATTACAGCTTCGAGTGGCATTGATATATTTCTTTTACAATTATGAAGTGTCTGAGTTAATTAAGGTGATGCGTGTTAATCGAAGAACGTCTATTTGTTGAACCTATTTTTAATGATATTTAATAATATAACATTTTTCGAATTTCAACTAATATAAGCGCCATCTATAATTATTTTTTTTTGGCAATGCATACACACATATGTATGTATGTATATCATGTCCATATGTACATTTTGAACGTTACACGCATACATTCTTATCTACATATACTTTCTGATTTATCCATATGGGTAATTCTCCAGAAAAGTCAACTTTTTGTCACGTTCGACAATTTGGTTTGTTGTAATTATCTTGAAAGCTGATTAATTTCAATACTAATCAAGAGCAATATATTGAACTATTTGTCAAAATTAAGAAGTTTTTTTTTGCCATTTTCAGCACTAAAATTGATGCATTTTCAAGATAATTGCAAAAAACCAAATCGCAGTACAGATTATTATTTTATTTTATTAAAATGGGGTTCAGGGTATTATCTAGTCGAGCACTCTCGACTAGAGTTTTCTTACTTGTTTTTCTCTAGGCTTTCGTCGGATACAACATGTGAAGCAATATCTGCATTTATTTCTTCTAAACTTTCTACGAATGTTTCTATAACGAAGTTTAATTTTTCGACTCCCCGTGAAATTTCTTCGTTTAAGATAAATGTACCGGTTGAATATTTTTCAACTATATGTGACACTAAATTTTGGCCACCACATATAGTTGTGCATGAATTTAAACCGAAGAATCGGAACAGATCAGCACCTGTCTCGCTTAATACTCCTTCGGTGCAATCTTCATCGAAAATTGTTCCAAAAAACTAATAAATAATAAAATAATAATAAATAAATAATTCTCCTCGGATGTCCCTGATATATCAAAATGTACGGGGCATAAACTCTAAGCTTAATACTATATTTATGAATAATTTCAGTTTAGTATATGACATCATTGTTTTAACGGAAACGTGGTTAGCTCAGAGTGTTCATAATAGTGAAATTATGTCAAGTAATTTCATTATTTATAGACTTGATCGCTTAAATCGTAGAGGAGGTGAGTTGTGATTGCTGTTAAATCCAGTATCCTCTCTGAACAGTTTTCATTTTCCTTTCTTCATGATGTGGAGATTATAGGTGTTAAAATTACTCTCCCATCGTGTTCATTATTTATAACATGCTCATATATCCCACCTTCTTCTGATATACAAGTTTATGCCCAACACATAACTTGTATCAAAGAAATTTATGGACATGCCAATGATAATGATTTGTTTCTTGTGTTAGGTGACTTTAATATTCCAAACACTTCTTGGTCCTTTTCTTGTAATGTAAATTACCTTATTCCGACAATTGATCACTATCTTTTTGATGAATTGTTTGACCTTTCTATGTTTTAAATGAACTCTATTTCCAATCATTTGAATCGGTCGTATTCATTAATGATGATTCCATCATAAATGTATTGAGATCAACCCCTTTTTGCTTACCTGAGGATAGTTATCATCCAACTTTAGAGATTTCATTGTCTATTAATAATCCCTCAACTGTATCACAATTACCTTCAAATCGAAGACGTTGCTTTCGTAAATGTGATTGCAAAATTCTTCCAATCAACTTATTCTTCCGTTGACTGCTTCAATAACACATACCCATTTTCCTTCTCTGAAACTTTTTCAATTGATGTTCCAAGGGTGTCTGTAGATTCATTGGCTGCAGCTATTAGGACATTAAAATCATCCTTTTCTCTAGGAGCTGATAATATTCCAAGTTGTGTGATTAAAGAGTGTAGTGCTGCTCTTCTGTCACCATTATTAAAATTGTTTAATTTGTCTTTGGATACCTCGGTTTTCCCTTTAAGTTGGAAAGAGTCTTTTATTATTCCGTTACATAAAATAGGCGGAAGATCTGACATTTCCAATTATAGAGGCATTGCAAAACTTTCTGTAATTCCGAAGTTATTTGAAAAAAATAATAACATCGTCAGTGCAACACTTTTGTAAATCAATTGTTCATCCATCGCAGCATGGGTTTTTTCAAAATCGATCAACCACTACGAATTTATTAGAATTCACTTCCCTAGTTAATGACAGTTTTTCGAATAGAATTCAAACTGATGTTATTTATACGGACTTCAGTAAAGCATTTGACTGAGTTCACCACCATTTGCTAATTTCAAAGCTGGATCGCTTAGGATTTTCGCCTAAACTTTTATTGTGGATATCATCCTACTTAAAGGGCAGAACTCAGAGAGTTTTGCTGAGAAATTCAATTTCAAAACTGATCTTTGTTACGTCACCCGTTCCCGAGGGAAGTCATTTAGGCCCATTACTCTTTTCCCTTTTTATTAATGACCTTCCTAGTTGTATTTCTCATTCAAAGATACTTATGTATGCAGATGATGTATTCTAACTCAATTGAGCATGTACATCTTCAAGATGACCTTAATGCATTTCAAGGTTGGTGTGAGGCTAATCAATTACATTTAAATTGCTCCAAGTATATGACAATGACCTTCTGTCGTACTGTTCCCCACTTGCTCGACTATAAAATAAATAATATATCCTTACAACGTATCTTCACTGTCAAAGACCTTGGCGTTCTCTTTGACACTAAACTTAATTTTAATCTGCATATTTCTGCCATCACAAACGAAGCCTAATGTGTGCTTGGTTTTATTAAACGTTGGTCTAAGGAATTTAATGATCCTTTTATTACCAAGCATTTATATATTTCACTTGTTCGCCCTATCTTGGAGTATTGTTCTGTTATTTGGTCTCCGCAACATAAACTGTATCAGGATCGCATTGAATCGGTCCAAAAACAATTTCTACTGTTTGCCTTAAGGGATCTAAATTTGGAACAGTAACTTACGTTTGCCTTCTTATCATAGTAGGCTTCTTCTTATTGATCTGCCATCATTAATGAATCGTAGGACAATCTGAGGTATTACTTTCCTTCATAATTTGATTCACGGTAATATTGATTCGCCCACCCTGTTAATGCGGCTGCATTTCTCTGTTCCTTCCCGAACGACTAGAAACTATCGTCCGTTACATTTACCACATTGCACCACGAATTATTCTTTAAATTCAGCTTTCCATGTTTTATGTCTTAACTATAATAAATATTATCACGTATTCTCCTTAGAGCTCTCTCTTCCGCTAATAAAATCATTGCTTTCAGCTTATCTTAGGGAACTTCATCTATATGCCCGGATGTGAACATAGTTTTTGTTTTTGCTATCTATTTTATTTCACTCTCTTCATCTCACTCTGAATTTTGTCTTTTTAATATTTCCTTTTATTTGCTAATCTTAAGTCTAAATATCTATTTTCAAATTGTTAGTTCATAATTAGTCCTAAGAACTTTTAATACTTAATTTTAAGTGTTCAAATAACACTATTTTGTCATAATTTCATTAGTATCATTGACCACTTATGGCTGTGAATCGGGGCATAGCTGGCCGGTCTGGCAAATAAAACACCCCCATCGGGTTGGTGATACTAATGATTATTTAAATGTTTCTTTACTTGTTTTTTAGGCTTTATAATTAAAAATTATATTTGTCGTAAGCTTGACTCAAGTTTTGTCAACACATTAATTAAAATTAAAATAAAATAAAAATATGCATATAGATAGATATAGATATTTTATGCAATTTCGGTTTTTGTCAGATTTTGGATTCCGGTCCCCACTTCGCCCCCCACCACCAAATGTGAAAAAAATGCATTTCAAATACTAGAGACATGCAGTTTGATTTGGCATATAGATATGAATGCCATAATCATAGTCTGAAGATATCAATACGATTGTCCATCTACAAACAGAATTATTAATCATCAAAGTTTTCTCATCAAAAACCATGCGACGCAGCAACAAAGCAGCGAGACAGCAAAACGCTTGCAATGCTTACACACATATGCATACACACATACATACCTACAAGCGTAGATCAGCGTCTATGTGTGCGCTTGGTGTTGCATGTACAGTTTCTTATGCGTGCAGAAACGAATCGAATAATTCTTGGAATATTATTCGTTCGAAGAAGGGCTCAGGGGAATTCGCAGTCGAGCAGTCTCAACTAAAGCTTTCTTACTTGTATAAATTGTGCTATATTTTGAACGCTGTTGATACTAGAGACTTGATATATTAATGAAATATAATAATATCTACCATAGCTTATTGATCTTGGGTTGTCAAGCCGAGTATACATGCCAAATTTCAAATTGCATATTCAAATGGCAAACCGAAGATTTTATATATCCTACAGTTTTAGAGCTGGAAGCTTGAAAGTCGGATGGTTCAGTTACTAATGTCCTCCTCTATATATTACCCAAAAATGGCAAATCGGCAAATAAGTTTGTTGTAGCCAACTGCATAATTCATACCTATAATAGCTTGGTAGTAATTGTTTAGATGGCAGAAAGAATTTCAACATATACATATATAACAAGTAAGAACGTTGCAGTTAGGCGCAACTAACTGCGATATACTTTGTTCCCATAGGTGCATCTTATTTATTTAATAAACATTTAATTAACGAAATATTTCGGCAATTAGAAAACGTACATGGCAAGCAACAACGTTTTTCCTACACATACATACAGATTTACACATGTACACATTATACGAGTATACACACAATTTTCTATGTATGCATACAAAAGTTTGCATGCCAGAATATTCTAAGAATTGTGACTGAATTGGGACTTTTTCGATGGTTACTTTAGTTTTGACAGAGACGCTCTAGCAATGCCTTATTTGGTTTTAGTTAACACAGCTAACACAGTTAACACATTGGGTCAGTGGCGCTGATGGTAAGCGCTATGCAAGCTGTACTTAGGTGCGTGGGTTCGACTCCCGCAGAAAACTTTTTTTCAAAAATTATTATTTTTTAATTTTTTTTATATTTGTATATTTATTATAAAATGCTTGCTGCCAATTGATAATAATTTATGAACATACGCATATGAATTGTGCATTTAAGCTAAAACTAAAACAACTTTTCCGATTTGCCACGCTGCTTGCTTGGCAATCAGTTTTTCTATGCATGCATATATGTATTTATGTATGTGTACACAGATGTTTGTAAGTGTATACACATCCAAGTGTGTATAAATATTGTAAGAATTGCGATTGTATTGTTTTGTTTCGTCACAAGCTGCTGATCAGCTGGTTAGCTGATCAGCTGTGAATTTATTTAGGTTTAGCTAACGATTACATGTTGTTTTCAAAAGACCTAGGTTCGAATCGCGCTGGAAACTTTTTATTTATTAATCGAAAACTTATAAATTTTATTTTTTAAATTCATTAATATTATTATATTTATGTTAAAATGCTTTCTGCCATCATAGCAATTGCTACTAAGCTATTATATGCATGAATTATGCAGTTGGCCACAACAAACTTCTTTGCCGATTTGCCACGCCCCCAATGGGCGTAGACATAAAACTTGCTTTTTGATCGATCTTCTTAGAATCATAACATTAACTCACATGCAAAATTTCAGCGTTCTAGCTTTAACGGTGTAGAAGATACGTATTTCCCGATTTGCCAGCCCCCAATGGACGTAGATATATCCGCCATAGCTTTTTGAACTTGGGTTGTCACCCCGAGTATACATTTCAAATTGCAACTCTCTAGTTCATCATCTAGTATGATAACTTGACTATGGGCGGAAGAGTTTTCCGATTTGCCACGCCCCTAGTGGGCGGATCGGGAAAATTTTTACACTTTATAATTCGGGAGCATATATGAGTATATGTTTAAAATTTCAAGTCTCTAGCTCTAATAGCGCCGAAAAATATTGCGTTCATACGGACAGACGGACAGACGGACAGACGGACGGACGGACAGCAAGACGGACATTGCACAAACCCAATATACTATAACAAGTAAGAAGGCTCGACTACGAGATACCCTGAACCCTGCAAAAAAGTAATACTCTTCTTCTTTAAGAACGTATGAGAGAGCGCTCTGCTAACCGCACAGTTGCTGCCGTGGCTTGGGGCTGGGTTGGGCTGAACTTTGGACGCTCATAACTCCATTTCTAGATGGACTACCTTTATGAAACTTTTAGAACATATTTATAGCATCTAAATGTATCTATGTGTCAAATTGCAAGTCTCTAGTATTTAAAATGAGTTTTTTCTAATTGAGGGCGAAGGGGGCGTGGCATCAAAAATCTTAAAGTTACAAAATCTGTATATCCATAATATCTATCTAAATATATTAGTTTGTAGTGTAGAAGCTATACCCAAAAACAAAAAAAAAACAAAACAAGTAAGAAAACTCTAGTCGAGAGTGCTCGACTAGATAATACCCTGAACCCAATTTTAATAAAATAACATAATAATCTGTACTGTGATTTGGTTTTTTGCAATTATCTTGAAAATGCATCAATTTTAGTGCTGAAAATGGCAAAAAAAAAACTTCTTTATTTTGGCAAATAGTAAAATATTTCTCTTGATTAGTACTAAAATTAATCCGTTTTCAAGATAATTACAACAAACTAAAGTGTCGAACGTGACAAAAAGTTGACTTTTCTGGAGAGATACCCATATGGATAAATCAGAAAGGATACATAAGAATGTATGAGTGTAACGTTCAAAATATACATATGCATATATACATTGCATACATATACATTGAACTGCAAAAAAAAAAAAAAAAACAAGTAAGAAAACTCTAGTCGAGAGTGCTCGACTAGATAATACCCTGAACCCAATTTTAATAAAATAAAATAATATTTTGTACTGTGGTTTGGTTTTTTGTAATTATCTTGAAAATGCATCAATTTTAGTGCTGAAAATGGCAAAAAAAAAATTCTTTATTTTGGCAAATAGTAAAATATTTCTCTTGATTAGTACTAAAATTAATCCGTTTTCAAGATAATTACAACAAACCAAAGTGTCGAACGTGACAAAAAGTTGACTCTTCTGGAGAGATACCCATATGGATAAATCAGAAAGGATACATAAGAATGTATGAGTGTAACGTTCAAAATATACATATGCATATATACATTGCATACATATACATTGAACTGCAAAAAAAAAAAAAAAAATAATAATAAATGGCGCTTATATTAGTTGAAATTCGAAAAATGTTATATTATTAAATATCATTAAAAATAGACCCAACAAATAGACGTTCCTCGATTAACAGGCATTACCTTAATTAACACAGACACTTCATAATTGTAAAAGAAATATATCAATGCCACTCGAAGCTGTAATAGCCATAGTAAATAAGTTCACTGCTAAAGCGCCATCTATCAAGTTAAAATTTTTAGACCATGCTACACTAGTTTTGAATGTACATGTGTGCATACATATAGGAAAACCGCAGATGTCACGTGCTTTTGTTATTTGGGCAGACTTTTTTTTTTTGTTCATTATTTTCTGTTGACTTAACGGAATAAAATATAATTGAAACAAAAACACTTTCAGAAATGATGCTATTAAATATTTGAAATTAAAAAAAAAAACACTTATTTAAAATTAGTTAAACTACCAACTGACTTTCAAAGGTATCAAATACAAAAGAATAAATAATAATAAAAAAGAAAGATATATAAAAACAAGTAAGAAAACTCTAGTCGAGAGTGCTCGACTAGATAATACCCTGAACCCAATTTTAATAAAATAAAATAATAATCTGTACTGCGATTTGGTTTTTTGCAATTATCTTGAAAATGCATCAATTTTAGTGCTGAAAATGGCAAAAAAAACTTCTTAATTTTGACAAATAGTTCAATATATTGCTCTTGATTAGTATTGAAATTAATCAGCTTTCAAGATAATTACAACAAACCAAATTGTCGAACGTGACAAAAAGTTGACTTTTCTGGAGAATTACCCATATGGATAAATCAGAAAGTATATGTAGATAAGAATGTATGCGTGTAACGTTCAAAATGTACATATGGACATGATATACATACATACATATGTGTGTATGCATTGCCAAAAAAAATAATAATAGATGGCGCTTATATTAGTTGAAATTCGAAAAATGTTATATTATTAAATATCATTAAAAATAGACCCAACAAATAGACGTTCTTCGATTAACACGCATCACCTTAATTAACTCAGACACTTCATAATTGTAAAAGAAATATATCAATGCCACTCGAAGCTGTAATAGCCATAGTAAATAAGTTCACTGCTAAAGCGCCATCTATCAAGTTAAAATTTTTAGACCATGCTACCCTAGTTTTGAAAGTACATGTGGGCGTACATATAGGAAAACCGCAGATGTCACGTGCTTTTGTTATTTGGGCAGACTTTTTTTTTTTGTTCATTATTTTCTGTTGACTTAACGGAATAAAATATAATTGAAACAAAAACACTTTCAGAAATGATGCTATTAAATATTTGAAAGTAAAAAAAAAATCACTTATTCACAATTAGTTAAACTACTAACTGACTTTCAAAGGTATCAAATACAAAGGAATAAATAACAAAAAAGAAAGAAATAATAAAAAAAAAAAAAAATTAAAAATAAGAAATTATAAAAGGCTTAGGCGAGACTAGAACCTGCGACACCCTAACATACGGTGCATCTGTCTAGCCATCTACACCACGGCTCACTCAAATATCAGAGTAGCGAAAACGAATGATATTTGCCATATACGAAAAAAAAAACTAAAGCAGTGGCTGAAAATACAAATACAATTCAAAGACAATTCTAACGCAATTCAAAAACAATTGTGATTCTTAGAATTTGCACGCATAGCAACATAGAAAACGGCCCAAGATTTTTTGTGTGTATATGTATGTGCACACGCATACGAAAATTGATTTGCATTGCTCAACGTTGCTTGAGTTTCCATTGTTATTTTAATTGTTTTAAAATTTTTAAAATATATAATGAAATGTAATGAGAGTTCAGCATATGATCTACATATTGTATTTAACATTTTAGGTTTTATTTTAGAAATCATAACTCTTTTACAATTAGCTTTACATGCACAAATACATATGTATGTATGTATGTACGATTGCAGCCACACGCTGATCTACGCTTGCACACATATACATACATACATACATACATATGCATGTCGCTGCCTTGCTTGCTGCGCCACATGGGTTTTGATGAGAAAACTTTATAGACTAATAATTCTGTTTCTAGATGGACAATCGTATTGATATGTTCAGATTAAGATTATGATATTCATATCTATATGCCAAACCAAACTGTATGTCTCTAGTATTTGAAATGCATTTTTTGCACATTTGGGGGTGTGGGGGCGAATTGGGGACCGGAATCTAAAATCTGACAAAAACCGAAATTGTATTAAATTGGTATCTATATATATGCAGAAGACTTGGAGACTCCAACTCTAAAGATGAATTAGCTAGAATTTTATAACTGGTTTCCGATAATTTCAGTTATCGATAACCTTGCAAATATACAAGTTATCGAATTTCTGAAACAAACTCGTACTGCGCGCTCAATATACGAACCTAACACAAAAAGAATGAACTCTCTAGCTTTTGTATCTTCGGAAATCGACGCGTTCAAACATACGGACAGACGGACAGACGGATGGACGGACGGACGGACGGACGGACGGACAGACAGACGGACATGGCTATATCAACTTTTCTCGTCACCCTGATCAAGAATATATATACTTTATGGGGTCTGCCACGCCTCCTTCTGCCTGTTACATACTTTTAACAAAACCATTATACCCTGATTTCCCATTTTCAATGGGTTCAGGGTATAAAAATGTAAACGAATTTTCGATTTTTATCGATAATTTGGAAATGGGATGAGTTATCGAAAAACCAAAATAAACTCGTACTGCGTAACTAACATACGAGTGTTGATGTGAATTTCAGCTCTCTAGCTTTTGTAGTTTCCGAAATCTCGACATTCATACAGACGGACAGACGGACAGGGCTAGATCAATTTTTTTTCTTATGCTGATCAAGAATATATGGGGTCTCCTTCTGCCTGTTACATACATTTTCACAAAACCATTATACCCTGAATTCCCATTTTCAATGGGTTCAGGGTATAAAAAACAAAATATATATGTGTAGAAGCAGTATGCTTCTTTAAGTAATGTCAGACTCGGCCATCTGGCCTTACACCTTCACATTTAAATCTTAAGTCTAATTTTTTGAGCTTTGAAAACTCTGCACTGCAGATGTGATAAATGAATGTTTGGTTCTGTAAGAAATATGCTAGAATTAAAGTTCTTTGTATAGTCTGACCCAGAGTCATTATTTTTTTTGGGCATAGAAGAATGTTGTGAATAAAACATTGTCAATATACTTGATAATCTTTGCAACGACTTGTCAATGTCGGTGGACGGTATCCCATTAACCCTACCAAAGGCTTGGCCCAAATCAAAGCTCACCGCTAGCCGCAATGTCAATAAAAACTAATAAATTTAAAGAGATAATGTCAACACGCGTCGTGTAGCAAGCAGAAACAGCCAGAACAGACCCCTCTGATAGACCCCTCTGGCGGAACTCTAGCCCCACTTTAGGCGGTGCTTTGGAGCTGTACATGAAGTGCTCAATGACCATGACGCCCCAAAGTGGTCGTTGTTAAATCATTTAGCTGCGTCTTGAGCTTGTTTATTGTTTATTATATGACTTATGCTGCGGCGGATCGAAGTCGAAGTCAACGTAGAAGTGGAACTAGAAGTGGAAATGGAACTCGAACTGGCTTAGGCTAAGGGTGCAGCTTATAGTTGTTAAACTATAGGCTCGACTTTTTATACCCTGAACCCATTGAAAATAGGAATTTTTATGTTTTTGGGCATAACTTCTATACAGTTTGAGCTATATATATATTTATATATTTAGATATATATTGTGGAAACGCTGTAATTAAGTTTGTAAGTTTGCCACCAATATACAATAAACGCATTTCAAATACTAGAGATTTGAAATTTGGCAAATACACACATTTGGATGCTATTAATATATTCTGAATGTTTCATGAAGATCATCCATCTAAGAATGGAGTTATAAGCGTCCAAAATTCAGCCCAACCCACCCCCAAGCCACGGAAGCAACTGCGCAGTTAGCAGAGCGCGGGCTCATATGTGCGTAATTTGATTTTTGATTGGCAGCTGACGAAACAGACGGAAAATAAAGAACTGGTTGTTACAGAAAAGCAAAACAAAGACAACAAACGTATCTGTTGTCATAAGTAATTGGCTGTCACTGTCTTGGTTTCGAGATAATGGACCAGCGGCAGCCACAGCTCGGAACTCCAGTTCGAAAGTTAGTACCACGTAAGCCAATAAGCCTCGCATGCGCTAAAAGGCTTGCGAGTGGGTCGAATATGGTGCGATGAAGTCATCTGTAGTCAACTAATTGCCATATGACATTGATTTAGCTGGCCCACGATAAAGTCCAGACATGGCCATTACGTGCCAGCACATTGTTTTATCTTCTTCACACACACAGAGGCACATTTATTGATACGTATTTACATATTTAACTCTTATATTGTAGAAATTTCATAAAGATTGTAGAACGCACTCGACAGGCTTCCGAATGCTTGGATAAATCGAATTATTGTGTGTTGTAGGAAATTCGATTTATTACAACGGAGATGATTATGGCTATTTAAATACACTTAAAATACGAGCTGGCTCACACAAGCAGTCAACCAACACATTCGCACAAAAATTCGTTTGCGTGAATTTGCGAGAAATGCCCTCAAGTGCTCTTCAGGTTTGTTAGAATGTTTACCGTATTGTTACTGCTGCACACACTCGACAACAATGGAAGACAATGACAACAAGTAAGAAGGCTCTAGTCGAGACGGCTCGACTACGAGATACCCTGAGTCCTGCAAAAAATGATGAGTTATCGAAAAACCAAATAAACTCGTACTGCGTAAGTGACATACGAGTTCATGTGAAGTTTCAGCTCTGCAGCTGTTGTAGTTTCCGAAATCTTGACGTTCATACGGATGGAAGGACGGACGGACAGACGGACGGGCAGACGGACAGAGCTTAATCAACTTATTTTTTTTATGCTGATCAAGAATACATATACTTTATGGGGTCTGCGACATCTCCTTCTGCCTGTTACATACATTTTCACAAAAGCATTATTCCCTGAATTGCCATTTTCAATGGGTCTAGGGTATAAAAAGAATGCGAACAACTGGATCAAATAGATGTTACGAATAGTGTCCTTATGCTACCTTAAGTTGTCGAAGCCAAGTAGCTTAGACGACGCCATTCTTCTACTAATTATAGAGTTTTAACTCGAGCTAGAGGAACTGACTTAAGTCCGGACAAGGATTTGCTTTAAGATATTTAATCAATAAATGTAAATGGCAGTTGCATATTAATCAAATATTTAGTTTGTAAATCCGGGTAATGTGCAAGTCCATAAATATCCGAAATCGTACTCCATATCATTATTTCAGGTCCCATCGGGAAAGTTTAATTTGTTTTTGTAGGCTCATTTTTGTGTATACGTCATGCATCTCGTTTTGGGTATGAAAATCACTTCTCGCCTCCAACGGCGAAACTGGCCAGTAAGTAGAATCCAGACCAGCTGAGATACTTGATTGGATCGCCGGAGCCCTCAAGCTGCATCTCTAGATACTCGGAGCCGATCTTGGTGAGGAAAGCGAGTACGGCCATACCACCCATGATGTAGGAGCCCTCGTTGATGGCCAGATAGCAGAGGGAAGTTATATTGCCCAAGATGGTCAATAGCTTCAATGTGTCGATCGCCTCGTCTGCTTCATCGCCTTCGCCCTTGATTAAGCCGACCAGCACAGATATGGCCATGGGCACAATGAACAGCCCGTGTCCCAAAGCAATGTTGTTACTTTCGCCGCCAAAGAACAGCTCCATGTTGACTAGTGGCAATGGGACTATCTCCATAATGGAATTGGTCGTCTGCTTGGCTTTCCGTGTACCGTCGCTCCCAGCGAAAATGTCGATCAGCCCCAGCAGACCATGGCAGAAGCCGATCAAACATGCCGAGAACGCGAACGGATGTTCCTGGGGCTGCATTGCGTAGAAGCCATATCCAGTCACGCCGCAAAGTACTGCGTTCAGTACGCCAGAGACAGCTGAATTGTCAGACATTTTAGCAGAATTGATTCCTTTGCTTAAGATGGTGCAGTTAATTAAGCCACAATAACTTCTTTAGAACCAGAATGTTAGTAAACTCAAAATTTAGCACAGAAAGATTGTGTCCACGCGTGATTTTCAAAAAGAATTTATTATAAAAATTCACAGATATTTGAATTTTTTCGTACTTTTCTCTCAATATGTCGACCGAATTATTTAACCTACTCTGTGATACTGAAGTAAACCTAATTAGGTAAAGTTGATAGCTGCTGCGATTAAATTTACCCAGGCACCTTGAGGCATATTTTCAGCAAATGTTTTAAATCAGTTTACTAAGTTTTTAAAATTCAAAGTACTACATGTAGTTAATATACTTAATGAAAAACAAGTAAGAAAACTCTAGTCGAGAGTGCTCGACTAGATAATACCCTGAACCCAATTTTAATAAAATAAAATAAAATAATATTTTGTACTGTGGTTTGGTTTTTTGTAATTATCTTGAAAATGCATCAATTTTAGTGCTGAAAATGGCAAAAAAAAAAAACTTCTTTATTTTGGCAAATAGTAAAATATTTCTCTTGATTAGTACTAAAATTAATCCGTTTTCAAGATAATTACAACAAACTAAAGTGTCGAACGTGACAAAAAGTTGACTTTTCTGGAGAGATACCCATATGGATAAATCAGAAAGGATACATAAGAATGTATGAGTGTAACGTTCAAAATATACATATACATATATACATTGCATACATATACATTGAACTGCAAAAAAAAAAAAAAAAAAAAAAAATAGATGGCGCTTATATTAGTTGAAATTCGAAAAATGTTATATTATTAAATATCATTAAAAATAGACATAACAAATAGACGTTCCTCGATTAACACGCATCACCTTAATTAACACAGACACTTCATAATTGTAAAAGAAATATATCAATGCCACTCGAAGCTGTAATAGCCATAGTAAATAAGTTCACTGCTAAAGCGCCATCTATCAAGTTAAAATTTTTAGACCATGCTACACTAGTTTTGAATGTACATGTGTGCATACATATAGGAAAACTCTTACCGCAGATGTCACGTGCTTTTGTTATTTGGGCAGACTTTTTTTTTTTATTCATTATTTTCTGTTGACTTAACGGAATAAAATATAATTGAAACAAAAACACTTTCAGAAATGATGCTATTAAATATTTGAAGTTAAAAAAAAAAAAACACCTATTTAAAATTAGTTAAACTACCAACTGACTTTCAAAGGTATCAAATACAAAAGAATAAATAATAATAAAAAAGAAAGAAATAATAATAAACAAGTAAGAAAACTCTAGTCGAGAGTGCTCGACTAGATAATACCCTGAACCCAATTTTAATAAAATAAAATAATATTTTGTACTGTGGTTTGGTTTTTTGTAATTATCTTGAAAATGCATCAATTTTAGTGCTGAAAATGGCAAAAAAAACTTCTTTATTTTGGCAAATAGTTAAATATATTGCTCTTGATTAGTACTAAAATTAATCCGTTTTCAAGATAATTACAACAAACCAAAGTGTCGAACGTGACAAAAAGTTGACTTTTCTGGAGAGATACCCATATGGATAAATCAGAAAGTATACATAAGAATGTATGAGTGTAACGTTCAAAATGTACATATACATATATACATTGCACACATATACATTGAACTGCAAAAAAAAAAAAAAAATAATAATAAATGGCGCTTATATTAGTTGAAATTCGAAAAATGTTATATTATTAAATATCATTAAAAATAGACTCAACAAATAGACGTTCCTCGATTAACAGGCATCACCTTAATTAACACAGATACTTCATAATTGTAAAAGAAATATATCAATGCCACTCGAAGCTGTAATAGCCATAGTAAATAAGTTCACTGCTAAAGCGCCATCTATCAAGTTAAAATTTTTAGACCATGCTACACTAGTTTTGAATGTACATGTGTGTACATGTGTACATTTAGGAAAACCGCAGATGTCACGTGCTTTTGTTATTTGGGCAGACTTTTTTTTTTGTTCATTATTTTCTGTTGACTTAACGGAATAAAATATAATTGAAACAAAAACACTTTCAGAAATGATGCTATTAAATATTTGAAATTAAAAAAAACCCACTTATTCACAATTAGTTAAACTACCAACTGACTTTCAAAGGTATCAAATACAAAAGAATAAATAATAATAAAAAAGAAAGAAATATAAAAAAAAAAAAAAAAATTAAAAATAAGAAATTATGAAGGGGTTAAGGCGAGGCTAGAACCTGCGAAAGCCTAACATTCGGTGCATCTGTCTTGCCATCTACACCACGGCTCACTCAAATAGCAGAGTAGCGAAAACGAATGATATTTGCCATATACGAACAAAAAACTAAAGCAGTGGCTGAAAATACAAATACAATTCAAAGACAATTCTAACGCAATTCAAAAACAATTGTGATTCTTAGAATTTGCACGCATAGCAACATAGAAAACGGTCCAAGATTTTTTGTGTGTATATGTGCACACGCATACGAAAATTGATTTGCATTGCTCAACGTTGCTTGAGTTTCCATTGTTATTTTAATTGTTTTAAAATTTTTAAAATATATAATGAAATGTAATGAGAGTTCAGCATATGATCTACATATTGTATTTAACATTTTAGGTTTTTTTTTAGAAATCATAACTCTTTTACAATTAGCTTTACATGCACAAAAACATATGTATGTACGGTTGCAGCCACACGCTGATCTACGCTTGCACACATATACATACATACATACATACATATGTATGTATGTCGCTGCCTTGCTTGCTGCGCCACATGGGTTTTGATGAGAAAACTATATAGACTAATAATTCTGTCTCTAGAAGGACAATCGTATTGATATGTTCAGATTAAGATTATGATATTCATATCTACATGCCAAACCAAACTGTATGTCTCTAGTATTTGAAATGCATTTTTTACACATTTGGGGGTGTGGGGGCGAATTGGGGACCGGAATCCAAAATCTGACAAAAACCGAAATTGTATTAAATTGGTATCTATATATATGCAGAAGACTTGGAGACTCCAACTCTAAAGATGAATTAGCTAGAATTTTATAACTGGTTCCCGATAATTTCAGTTATCGATAACCTTGCAAATATACAAGTTATCGAATTTCTGAAACAAACTCGTACTGCGCGCTCAATATACGAACCTAACACAAAAAGAATGAACTCTCTAGCTTTTGTATCTTCGGAAATCGACGCGTTCAAACATACGGACAGACGGACAGACGGACAGACGGACGGACGGACGGACGGACGGACAGACAGACATACATGGCTATATCAACTTTTCTCGTCACCCTGATCAAGAATATATATACTTTATGGGGTCTGCCACGCCTCCTTCTGCCTGTTACATACTTTTAACAAAACCATTATACCCTGATTTCCCATTTTCAATGTGTTCAGGGTATAAAAAAACAACAAACGGCCAAACTTTCTCATATAAATTTCCAATTTATCCATAATTTGGAATTTAATAAATTAAATATTTTGTCAATTACCAAACGCTCGTGGCCCTAAAGAAGTGAATTTATTTGGTTTTGGCTAATGCTTTTTAGGTTAGGGCAATGACGTTGATGGTTAGTGCCTTACAAGTTACGCTTGAATTGCGGGTTCGACCTGCAAAGAACATTTATTTTTACCACACATGCCGAATCTCTTTATTTATACATTGACAATCACGCTATTTATATGCACACACTGAACAATCAATTTTGATTCTAGCTTCTAGCTCAGAAACTGCAGAATATATATTAACCAAACCTTTTTAATCTAAGAGTATATATCAATAGTGTCCACAATATAAAGGACTCACGTGTCAAATTTCTGCTTTTTGACTTTAAAACTGTAAAATATGCGTTTTACCCGATTAGGCACGCTCCCAACGTAGACGTAGATATATGCGCTATATCTTTTTGAACTTGAGTAGTCAACGTGAGAATACATTCCAAATTGCAACTCTCTAGCTTATCAACTAATATGCATTATTATACTTTATTGAAAATTTATCTCATTCCTATTTTATCGATAATTATCGAAAATTTTACGTAGATTCCATCTCTAAAGATGAATGAGATATAATTTTTAACTGATTCTAAATAATGATTTTAATTCGATAACTTTGAAATGGGAATAGTCATCCATTATCTGAAACAAACAAACAAAACCAAAAATTTTGTTTCTAGCTCTTATAGTTTCTGACATCGAGGCGTTTATACATACGGACAAACAGACAGATAGACATGCGGACAGGGCTAAATAAAGAAAAAATATACATATTTGTATACTTCATGGGGTTTGCCACGCTTCTTCCTGTCTTTTTTATATATTTACAAAATATGATTTCCCATTTTCAATGGGTTCAAGGTATAAACAAGTAAGAAGGATCTAGTCGAGACGGCTCGACTACGAGATACCCTGAAGCGCGCGCTCTGCTAACCGCGCAGTTGCTGCCGTGGCTTGGGGGTGGGTTGGGCTGGGCTGAACTTAAGACGCTTATAACTCCATTTCTAGAAGGACGATTTTCATGAAACTTTCGGAATATATTGAGAGCATCCAAATGTATCTATTAGCCAAATTGAAAGTCTCTAGTATTTGAAATGCGTTTTTTTCAAATTGGGGCGAAAGGGGCGTGGGATCTAAAATCTGAAAATCACCAAATCTGCGTATCCATAATATCTATCTAAGTTGAAGTCTCTAGCTAAAACGGTGTAGAAGTTATGCCCAAAAAACTTAAAAAATGAAAGCGAATTTTCGATTTTTATCGATAATTTGGAAATGGGATGAGTTATCGAAAAAACAAAATGAATTCGTACTGCGTAGCTAACATACGAATGTTCATGTGAATTTCAGCTCTCTAGCTTTTGTAGTTTCCGATATCTAGACGTTCATACAGATAGAAGGACGGACAGACGGACAGGGCTAGATCAACTTATTTTTTTATGCTGATCAAGAATATATATACTTTGTGCGGTGTGCGGTGTGCGACGTCTCCTTCTGCCTGTTACATACATTTTCACAAAACCATTATGTCCTGAATTCCCATTTTCAATGCGTTCAGGGTATAACAAAAGATAAAATTCGAGCCGATAGTTTAACAAGCCACCCAACTAACGTAAGCTGCACCTTAAGAGAGAGAGAGAGGTGAGAGGAAGATTTAGAGCAACTAAGGTTATTTAAAACATCGTTTTAGTTCAGGTTTCAAAATGCAGCAAGACTATATAATTAAAACACAAAAGAATTTAGATAGTAATATCCCTTTGAAATTTCCACGCATGGTCATGTAAGCTTTGTCATTTTGGACGCATTCCGCAGCTTGGCCTGGTTAGAATCATACTTCAATTTAGCTAAGAAACAATGAATATGGACGGTCGGGTACGCTTATGATAACATGATTTGTAACACCATTGAACTCGGACGCGTCTAGCTCTGATGTTTGCGTTGCATCCGGATCGACATCGACGTCCACATCAGCGACCTCGTCTTCCCCGTTCACAATGAAGACCATATTCGCTTCCGCATCCACGTTCAAGTCCGTGTCCACTTCCAAATCTATATCCATATCCCTATCCATAACCATTTCCATATCCATATCCATATCCATATCCATATCCATATCCACATTCGAATTCGCATTCACATTCACATTCACATTCACATTCACATCCACATCCACATCCACATCCACATCCACATCCACATCCACATCCACATCCACATCCACATCCACATCCAAATCCAAATCCACATCCACATCCAAATACGCATCCGCATCTACATCTACATCCACACCTTGGTTCTCATCTACATTGTCATCCAAATCAGAATTCAGTTCCTCACCGAACTCAGATTCATTGTCATCAGAGCCGGCGATTTGCCGGACATTTTCCCGAGATTGAGCCTCTGCGTCCGATACATACAGACGCACATTCTCGTCGGTGTAGTCGACAATATGACGACGTGTCTGGCTCAGATACTGCTTTTGTCGCAGGTATATCTTGAGGATGCCCTTCACCCCGATGAATGTGGCGCCGCCAAGCAGCGTGCGGTACAGTGGAGGCGACATGCTCCTATATATGATGTTCCCCAGTATCGTGGCAATGCTAGGTAGTAGAATGCCTCCGCAGAAGATGCGAGCAAACTCCATCGGCTCATCGGGCACGGGCAGCGGCGGCAGCTCTGCGGTCCTGCCCTCCCAATTGAATAGCCGATTGACCAGCGGAACGTTTCTAACAATGTCGCGGCGCTTGTACCAAAGCCGCAGCACGGCGTCCTCCCAGCGAATGAGACGGCTCAGTATCAGTGCCACTGGAATGAAGGGTAGCCCAACCAGCAGAAAGAAGGGATCACCCTTCTCCATGAGCTCCATGCCGCGCTGCTGGCCGAAGACCTGGATAACGGTGATGCCGCCATAGGTGACGGCCGTCCAATAGACTGAGCCCAAGAAAGCGCTTGCCGCAATAAATGGACTGCAGTGACGTACGAGATCCTGGCAGCGCTCCAGGACCATAGCTACACGACTGATCTTCGGAAAGATGATGATGTATTCGACGCGACACTGCATACAGGTGACCTTAGTGCGCATATTTCCATTCTGCTTCTCATCGATCCAGCGATACAGGCAGCTCTCGTGCACCCACTTGGTGCTGCCACGGCACTGGCACGGATGCAGCCAAGTGGCCATGCGATTCTCGGATTCTGTGGCAAAACATATCCAGCAGGTGCGCTCAGATTCGCGCCTTGCCGAGTTAGGCACCAGGCCCAGGAGTGGAGCAATGCTTTGACCATTCATATTAGCAAACCAATCGGACCCCGAAACGATTGAGATTACCAGGCAGAATAAAATATAAATATTTAATAGTTACTAAAATTGAGAGAGTAAAATGTTCGGCGTGGCGTACGATGTTTTTCAGCTGCCTCTTAAAAAAATTATGTCAACAAGCTCGCTATGTTCTCCAAATCTTGACGTAGGTAATGCACAAAAGATGATTCAACCGCTCCAAAGACCACAAACACTAAATTAACAATTTTTAACAACTTATCAAATATTTCCTAACTTCAATTTTTTTATTTTTTTTTTGTACTAAAATGACAGTTAGACTTTTTAATCAATTGATTCTTGACATACTATATTAACGTAATATATTAAACAATAATTGAAGAGCACTTTTTATGCAATTTATGTATGTAATTATACCCTGAACCCATTGAAAATGGGAATTCAGGGTATAATAGTTTTGTGAAAATGTATATAACAGGAAGAAGGAGACGTCGCACACCGCACACCGCACAAAGTATATATAAGTTTGATCAGCATAAAAAAATAAGTTGATCTAGCCCTGTCCGTCTGTCCGTCCTTCTATCCGTATGAACGTCTAGATTTCGGAAACTACAAAAGCTAGAGAGCAGTACGAGTTCATTTTGTTTTTTCGATAACTCATCCCATTTATTCGTTCGTTTACATTTTTTAGGTTTTTTGAGCATAACTACTACACCGATTTAGCTAGAGACTTAAACTTTATATATTTAGATAGATATTATAGATATGGAGATTTTGGATGACACGCCCCCTTTGCCACCAATTTGAAAACAAGTAAGAACGTTGCAGTTAGGCGCAACTAACTGCGATATACTTTTAATAAGCATTTAATTAACGAAAAATTTCGGCAATTAGAAAACGTACATGGCAAGCAATAAACGTTTTTCCTACACATACATACAGATTAACACATGTGCACACTATACGAGTATACACACTATTTTCTATGTATACATACAAAAGTTAGGATGCCAGAATATTCTAAGAATTGTGATTGAATTGTGAATTTTTCCATCGTTACTTTATTTTTGTCAAAAACGCTCTAGCAATGCCTTATTTGGTTTTAGTTAGCACGGTTGAATTGATGGCAGTGGCGCTTGTGGTAAGCGCTATGCAAGCTACACTTAGGTGCGTGGGTTCAAATCCCACAGAAAACTTTTTTTCAAAAATTATTTATTTTTTATTTTTTTTTTTTATATTTGTATATTTATTATAAAATGCTTGCTGCCAATTGATAATAATTTATAAACATACGCAAATGAATTGTGCATTTAAGCAAATACTAAAACTGCTTTATGCTTTCGGATTTGCCACGCTGCTGGCAAGCAGTTTTTCTATGCATGCATATATGTATGTATGTATGTGTACACAGATGTTTGTAAGTGTATACACATCCAAGTGTGTATAGATATTGCAAGAATTGCGATTGTATTGTTTTGTTTCGTCACAAGCTGACCAGCTGATCAGCTGTGAGTTTATTTAGGTTTAGCTAACGATTACATGTTGTTTTCAAAAGACCTGTGTTCGAATTTGATTTTTTAAATTCATTAATATTTTTATATTTTTGTTAAAATGCTCTGCCATCTTAGCAATTACTACTAAGCTCTTATATGCATGAATTATGCAGTTGGCCACAACAAACTTCTTTGCCGATTTGCCACGCCCCCAGTGGGCGTAGACGCATAGACGAGGCTAACATGACTGCAAAATTTGGTTGCTTACATTCAAAAAATGCGAAAATTACAGGGTATTTTTCGATATGCCACGCCCCCAAAGAGGCTGAAAAATGATTTTTAGGGTATCGATAGAGGAGAACATTAGTAACTCAACCATCCAATTTTCAAGCTACTAGCTCTAAAACTGTAGGAGATATAAACTTTTACGGGTTGCCACGCCCCCTGTGTGCGTAGATATATCTACCATAGCTTATTAGTCTTGGGTTGTCAACCCTAGTATACATGCAAAATTTCAAGTCTCTAGTGTCAATAGTGTTCAAAATATAGCACAATTTTAAAAATCACTATATATTCAGGTCCGATTTGCCACGCCGCCAATGGGCGTAGACATATAATTTTTTGATCGATCTTCTTAGTATCATAACATTAACTCACATGCAAAATTTCAGCGTTCTAGCTTTAACGGTGTAGAAGATACGTATTTCCCGATTTGCCACGCCCCAAATGGGCGTAGATATATCCGCCATAGCTTTTTGAACTTGGGTTGTCACCCCGAGTATACATTTCAAATCGCAACTCTCTAGCTCATCATCTAGTATGATAACTTGACTATGGGCGGAAGAGTTTTCCGATTTGCCACGCCCCTAGTGGGCGGATCGGGAAAATTTTTACACTTTATAATTCGGGAACATATATGAGTATATGTTTAAAATTTCAAGTCTCTAGCTCTAATAGCGCCGAAAAATATTGCGTTCATACGGACAGACGGACAGACGGACAGACGGACGGACGGACAGACGGACAGACGGACGGACAGCAAGACGGACATTGCACAAACTCAATATACTCTTTTTCCCTTTTTAAGGGAACAAAGTATAAAAATAAACAAGTAAGAAAGCTGTAGTCGAGACTGCTCGACTACGAAATCCCCTGAGCCCTTCTTTGAACGAATCATATTCCAAGAATGCTTTGTTTCGATTCTCTATGCGTAAGAAACTATACATGCAAAAACACGAACACACACACGCTTGTAAGCATGTATGTGTGTGAGCAATGCAGGCGGCTTGCTGTCTTGCTGCTTTTGTTGCCGCGGCACATGGGTTTTGATGAGAAAACTTTGATGATTGATAATTCAGTTTCTAGATGGACAATCGTATTGATTTTTATGTAGGAAAATTGATTTGCATTGCTCAACGTTGCTTGCATTTCCATTGTTATTTTAATTGTTTAAAATTTTAAAAATATATAATGACATGTAATGAGAGTTTCAGCATATGATCTACATATTCTATTTAACATTTTAGGTTTTTTTTAGAAATCATAACTCTTTTACAATTAGCTTTACATGCACAAACATGTACGATGTATGTAAGACTCGGAGACTCTAACTCTAAAGATGAATTAGCTAGAATTTTTAACTGGTTCCCGATAAATTCATCTATCGATAACTTTGCAAATATACAAGTTATCGAATTTCTGAAACAAACTCGCGTGCAATATACGGACCTAACACAAAAAGAATGAACTCTCTAGCTTTTGTATCTTCGGAAATCGACGCGTTCATACATACGGACGGACGGACGGACGGACATGGCTATATCAACTTTTCTCGTCACCCTGATCAAGAATATATATACTTTATGGGGTCTGCCACGCCTCCTTCTGCCTGTTACATACTTTTAACAAAACCATTATACCCTGATTTCCCATTTTCAATGGGTTCAGGGTATAAAAAAAAAAAAGTAATAATAAAATAAATGCACAACTTCACAACCTGTCGTTACAAACAATTCCATATATAAATATATATTCAGAAATATAAACTATTTTAATAATTATCACACAGATTACACACAACACACCGAGTTCGAAGATACAACCCGATCACCACACAACAACGAAGACCATTCTCAAGATAACCTAATTATATATATATATATATATAAAAATAAAAAATAAAAAATAAATTATTAATTAAGCTAACGTATGAAAACACACAAACACGCGAAATTCAATACTCAATGTCAAAACAATTATTTCCAAAGATTCTCCTAAATACTAGGACAAGAACTAGGTCAGGACTTAGTATTCAAAATCTTCCGCTAGTAGCCGAACAAGAAGAAGAAATAGCTGAGATAACCCGCCAGAAAGAAACGATCCAAACCTCACAAACAAGAATGGACTCGGGCAGATCCTCGGTCCCACTGACCCCAACTGTCAGTGCTACCACAAACATATCCACAATACTCACTCCAACCGAAATTTTAGCCTTTGTAAAAGAACTGCCAACATTTGACGGAACACCAACAACATTAGACAAATTTATTACAAACGTCGAGGAAATTATTATGTTAATAAGGGGCACGGATCAAGCACCTTATCAACAACTTGTGCTCCGAGCTATTCGTAAAAGAATTATAGGAAGAGCTGACGAGGGATTGACACTAGCTAACACCAGCCTATATTGGGATAATATCAAGGAAAATTTGTATAGGCTGTATGGCAACAAAAAACCCGAAGCCACCCTACTTATGGAAATGCAGACCCTACAAGATGGCCTTTCCTTGGGGCAACTTTTCTTCGGCATATGCAAAATTAAGGAGCAACTTTACTCTTTGCTTAGAAACAGTACCGAAAACCCAGAGGGTCAAGCTATAAACCAGGGACCGCAAATAACAGTTATGATTTTAAAAAAAAATCAAGCACAAAAAAATAACCAGGAAGAGTGGGATAGAAAGGCATATAGTTATTTTTTTTACGGCGATTTCAAAAAAAGGATAAACTTTTATTTGCAATTTTTAATAAAAAATTTGTTTTTAATAATTATAATTGATTTTTATGATAAAAATCAAAAATAATTATTACAAATCAATTTTTATATAAAAATCAAATCATAACTTTTATTTTCAATTTTTATTATAAAAATCAAAAATAACAAGTAAGAAGGCTCTAGTCGAGACGGCTCGACTACGAGATACCCTGAACCCTGTAAAGAAAATGATACTCTTCTTCTTTACGCACTTATAAGCGCGCGCTCTGCTAACTGCGCAGTTGCTGCCGTGGCTTGGGGGTGGGTTGGGCTGAACTTTGGACGCTTATAACTCCATTTCTAGATGCATGATCTTCATGAAATTTTAAGAGTAGATTTAGAGTATCTATATCTATCTATTTGCCAAATTGCAAGTCTCTAGTATTTGAAATGCGTGTTGCAAATTGTGGGCGAGGGGGACGTGTCATCAAAATCTGAAAACTACAAAATCTGCGTATTTATAATATCTATCTAAATAAATAAATTTGAAGTCTCTAGCTGAAACGGTGTAGAAGTTATACCCTAAAAACCTAAAAAATGTAAACGAATTTTCGATTTTTATCGATAATTTGGAAATGGAACGAGTTATCGAAAAAACAAAATAAACTCGTATTGCGTAGCTAACATACGCATCAGCTCTCTAGCTTTTGTAGTTTCCGTAATCTCGACGTTCATACAGACGGACAGACGGACAGACAGACGGACGGACGGACAGACGGACAGGGCTAGATCAACTTATTTTTTTATGCTGATCAAGAATATATATTGTTGAATTATGTATAACTTTGTGGCAACTCTTGTAAACCGAATATCTGGTCACACTTATAATTTCTTACACTAGTCTTAAGCACATCTTCGATGTATACGGTCGACAATAAAATAAGCTCTTGAAACCGCTGCGTTTAACTATATATCCAACAGGTTATGGGCCCAGGATATCATAAAAAAGTTTGATTAATTATAATTACTTTCGTGTAATTACGTGTAAAATTAACAAACATGAACGGGCAAGGGCTTTGTGCCATCGATAAATTGGATGGCGAAAATTACGCCGTTTGGTCGGTGCAAATGAAAAGCATTTTGGTGCAGGCTGAGTTGTGGTCGGTTGTGTGCGGGAGGATCGTAAAAGATGAAAGTGGCACGGAAAAGCAGAAAGCTGATTTTGAAAAGAAAGACGAAAAGGCATTAGCAAGCATCTTGCTGGGTGTAAAGGCGTCTCAAATCAATTTTATAAAGAATAGTGTCACTGCAAAAGAAGCTTGGGAGAAGCTAGCGTCGGTTTATCAACCTCGTGGACCCGCAAGAAAAATATCATTGTTCAAAAAGTTGCTACGTTTAAATCTAAGTGATAAAACGGGAGTCCACGAATATATTAACGAATTTACAGATATAGTGGATAAATTAAAAGAAATCGATATGAATATTTCGGATGATATTCTTTCAATTTTACTGTTGTCGGGCTTGGGCAGAAATTTCGAGAACTTCGTGGTAGCGATCGAGACGCGTGAACAGTTGCCGTCTCTGTCTGACTTGAAGGTCAAAATAATAGAAGAAGGCGAAAGACAAAAAGTGACCAACGAAGCCGAATCAGATGTACAGCAAGTCTTTGTAACGCGTGCAAAGAACAAAAGTAACGGGACGACGAAAGAATACCGAGGCGCAAAGAAGGGAAAAAAGTGTTTTAGATGCGGTCGCGAAGGTCATTTTATTGCGCAGTGCGAGGCGAATGTGCAGAAAAAAGAAGCACAAAGTGAAAATGGTAAAGACAAAAAACAATCGTACTCTATTCTCGCAAACGCAAATAAAGTCGAAAGCATGACGATTTTGATTGGTGCCTTGATAGTGGTGCCACCGCTCACATATGTTGTGTTAGGTCATGGTTCGTGGATTTCCGAGAGCACAAAGAGAAAATTTACTTGCTGGTGATAATTATATTTTCGCGGAAGGAATTGGCACAGTGCGCGTGAATGCTGGAAAATATTCGTTTAATCTGCTGAATGTGCTCTACGTGAGAGAACTGCAAGCTAATTTTATCTCGATATCAAAAGCTGTAGAGAAAGGGTTTAGAGTGATATTCGATAATAAACGCGCTGTAATTAAAGACGATAGTGGTATCATAACACAAGCGTTTAAACGCAATGACTTGTTTATTGTAGAGACAAAATTAAACAAGTGTATGTTTGCAAGCCCAAAAAGTGCAGAAATTTGGAAATGGCATTATCGTTTAGGACACTTAAACATGGGAAGTTTGAGAAAAATGGCAAATGAAGACATTGTGTACGGATTAAAAACGATTAATAAGAGCATTGATCTGAAAGGCGATATTTGCGAAACTTGCGCAAAGAGTAAACTGTGTGTTAAGCCGTTTCCAAAAGCCGCGGAGAGCCGTGAAAAAGAGGTGTTGGGTCTAATACATACGGACATTTGTGGACCAATGAATAAACAATCTGCCGGTGGATCGCGTTACTTTGTTACATTTATCGATGACTATTCGCGATATACTTTTGTGTATTTCCTAAAATCGCGAGATCAAGTACTGGACGTTTTTAAAGAGTTCGTCGCGTACGCCGAAAGACAATGCGGTAAGAAAATAAAAGCTGTTCGAAGCGATAACGGTCGTGAATATTTGAGTCGAGAATTCAACGACTTCTTATCGGAGAAAGGCATAATGAGGCAACTAACAGTGCCATACACACCACAGCAAAACGGAGTTGCTGAACGTGCCAACCGCACACTAGTAGAGATGGCCAGGAGTATGTTAGTGCATTCGGGTACCAATGAATCACTATGGGGTGAAGCAGTACGAACAGCAACATATTTACGGAACAGGTCGGAAACGAAAGCTTTAAGTAGCAAAACTCCGTATGAGGCATGGACTGGCAAGAAACCGTGTGTATCTCACTTACGGATCTTTGGCTCAAAGGCAATCGCACTGGACAAGAAGCACAAAATGAAGTTCAGGGCCAAGGGTACTGAATACACCATGATTGGCTACTCGATGACAGCGAAGGCATACAGACTATACTGTCCTAAAACAAACAGAGTCATCGAGAGCAGAGACGTAGTTTTCTTGGAAAATGACCTTGGTGGTCATGCTTACAATGAAAAGGGTATGTTTTTGTACGAAGAAAATGATCCATCTCATCAACAGGCGGAGGAAGAGTCGGCCGCAGAAAAAGGTGATGGAGAGGATGTTCAGCTGGAACCAGAAGTTGACATCATGGATCAAAGTCCAACCCAGGAAAACTCAGATTCTGAAAACTACGAAAGTGCTGTCAGTGAAGATGCAGAAGTGCCTGCGAACACCGCCCGTGGCAAAGGACGTCCAAAACTTGTGAGAAGCGGCAAGCCAGGTAGACCACGGAAGGCGTATAACACCCTAAATATGTTAAAAGCTGAGGACGTATGCATACCGGGATCCATGGCTGACGTTGACAAATCAGAAATGAAAGAGGAATGGTCTGCATCGATTCAGAAGGAGATCGATGCCCTTGAAGCAAACCAAACCTGGGAGCTGGTTGATCTACCAAAGGGCAAAAAGGCTATTGGTAGTAAATGGGTGTTTGGCGTCAAAGTAAACAAGGATGGATTTGTGGAGCGCTTCAAATCAAGGCTGGTGGCAAAAGGATGCGCACAAATGTATGGCGTGGATTACTTTGAGACGTTCTCTCCAGTAGTGAGATACTCGTCAGTAAGGCTGATCATGGCATTGGCTGTGAAACATAAATTGTTTCTTCATCAAATGGATGTGTCAACCGCCTACCTGAACAGCAAACTTTCGGAAGATGTCTACATGAAGCAGCCAGAGGGATTCATCAGTAACGAGTATCCACAAAAAGTTTTGAAGCTTAAGAAATCGCTCTATGGCCTAAAGCAAAGCGGAAGAGAGTGGAATGCGAAGCTCGATTCAGTTCTAAGAGAACTCGGATATAGTCCATGTGTCAGCGAGCCCTGCGTGTACACAAGCAACTGGAATGGTAACTATAACATTATCGCTATTTATGTGGACGATCTTTTAATTGCCAGCTCCACAAAAGAAGACCTCCTAAGCGTAAAGGCGTCAATTGCTAAAGTTTTTGATGTAATTGACGGAGGCCAAGTTAGCCATTTCTTGGGCATCGAAGTCGAGCGTGAGGGCGAGACGGGCAACATAAGTATTGGTCACAAGCAATACGTCGAGCAGATGCTGCATACTTGGGGTATGGCGGCATGCAAGCCTGTAGCTACACCTCTGGAAGCTGGTCATCAAGTCAGGTGCGATGACCCTAACTGCGAAGCTGTCAACGTAAAGGACTATCAATCGTTGATAGGCTGTCTGATGTATCTGGCGATCACAACGAGACCGGATATACTACACTCGGTGGGAAAGCTAGCACAACGGAATGCTAACCCACACAAGGAACACGAAGTAGCTGCCAAGCGTGTTCTAAGATACCTGAAGGGATCGGCTGATATGAAGCTACATTATCAGCATGGAGGAAAGTCGCTGCATGGTTACGTCGATGCAGATTGGGCAAACGATTCTACTGACCGCAAATCGTACACTGGCTTCGTGTTTGTAGAAGCAGGCGGAGCTATTTCCTGGGAGTCTAAGAAACAAAGTTTAGTAGCATTGAGCAGCACCGAAGCTGAATATATCGCTTTATCTACTGCTGCTAGAGAATCTATGTATTTGAAGAAAGTATTGAATGAAATGGGCTTTGGCAATATTGAGACAATTACATTATACTGCGATAACCAAAGCGCCCAATGTCTTGCAAAAAACCCTGTTTTGCATAATCGTAGTAAACATATTGATATTAAGTTTCATCATGTAAGAGAATTATATGCCAATAAGGAAATCGATATCCAATATATATGCACTAACGATATGATTTCCGATGTATTAACTAAAAATTTGCAAAAGATTAAGCATGTGAAATGTATTAAGGAAATGAATTGTTATTAGTTGATATTCCAGTTTATAATTGTTGAGAAGGAGTGTTGAATTATGTATAACTTTGTGGCAACTCTTGTAAACCGAATATCTGGTCACACTTATAATTTCTTACACTAGTCTTAAGCACATCTTCGATGTATACGGTCGACAATAAAATAAGCTCTTGAAACCGCTGCGTTTAACTATATATCCAACATATATACTTTATGGGGTCTGTGACGTCTCCTTCTGCCTGTTACATACATTTTCACAAAACCATTATACCCTGAATTCCCATTTTCAATGGGTTCAGGGTATACAAATTATGCCGTGATTTTTATTTTAAAAATTGAAATAAAAATCGAATTGTTATATCATTTGATCCAAAGGAGCTAGATCATATAAAGACCTATATATATGATCTACGCATTAATACCTTTCAGATGATATATAATATGTAGCTATGTAGTTATTAGTTATCTGTTGAGACAGTTGCCTTAGGCTTCATATTCAGCAAGTAGTATAATCAAACGCCTCTACAATGATGTTGCCCTTAATGCATTCATTATGGGACTACGTGATCCTCTCAGATCGGTTATCAGGGCTAGACACCCCAGTACTTTAGAACGGGCATACGAAATATGTCAAATCGAACTTACCTACTCAAAACCGAGATACACAGATAGGCGCAGAAACTATAATTATAACAATCAGAGATCTAACGATTACATCCACTATAAACAAAAACCAGGTTACAATAGACAACACAACAACAACCATACCCCTTATAATACAGATAACCGACGATCAAATAATTACAATAACCAATCTCAAAACCCTTTTAGGAACAATGAACAGGGACATTTAAACAATATAGAAACGCAAGACCCTAATTCACGTAACGTCAACGATTCCGTAAATTTTCTTACAACCGCCTCCCCGCCCCCGAAAAACATTTGAGTCAATCTAAATACGAAGCATGTCTACCATACATAATAAAAACTTCCTTTAATGATACATCATTGAAATTTCTGATAAATACTGGATTAACAAACTCTTGAACCAAACTTAATAAGGCTAGACAAGATGACAACGCTGAACATACCCATTAGAATATATACCGTCTTAGCAGTCACGAAATTACAAACTCTACAAACATACAATGAATTCAACGAGGCAACAAACATACATCTATTAATTTTCAAATTTCACACCTTCTTTAACGGCCTGCTAGGTATGAACATAATAACAAAACTTAGTCCAAAAAAAAAAAAAAAATAAATAAATAAATAAATAAAAAGACTTACAAACACAACATTCCGACTACGGAAACCCCAAGAGGAGAAATCACAGATCATCCAAATTTGCTCAGACATATTTTATAAAAAAGACACCAAACTAACCTTCAGTAGTGAAATAACACACCCGATCACCACACACAAACGTGCATGCACATCGGATTATATGTTCATAATTTAATATAAAAACTACGTTTATATACATATAACAAATGTATATGGGCAATTCTCTAGTGTCGAATGTGACATTTCGTACGCATTTAGAATAAAAACAAGTAAGAAAACTCTAGTCGAGAGTGCTCGACTAGATAATACCCTGAACCCAATTTTAATAAAATAAAATAATATTTTGTACTGTGGTTTGGTTTTTTGTAATTATCTTGAAAATGCATCAATTTTAGTGCTGAAAATGGCAAAAAAAACTTCTTTATTTTGGCAAATAGTTAAATATATTGCTCTTGATTAGTACTAAAATTAATTCGTTTTCAAGATAATTACAACAAACCAAAGTGTCGAACGTGACAAAAAGTTGACTTTTCTGGAGAGATACCCATATGGATAAATCAGAAAGGATACATAAGAATGTATGAGTGTAACGTTCAAAATATACATATACATATATACATTGCATACATATACATTGAACTGCAAAAAAAAAAAAAAAAAAAAAATAATAGATGGCGCTTATATTAGTTGAAATTCGAAAAATGTTATATTATTAAATATCATTAAAAATAGACTCAACAAATAGACGTTCCTCGATTAACACGCATCACCTTAATTAACACAGACACTTCATAATTGTAAAAGAAATATATCAATGCCACTCGAAGCTGTAATAGCCATAGTAAATAAGTTCACTGCTAAAGCGCCATCTATCAAGTTAAAATTTTTAGACCATGCTACACTAGTTTTGAATGTACATGTGTGCATACATATAGGAAAACCGCAGATGTCACGTGCTTTTGTTATTTGGGCAGACTTTTTTTTTTTTGTTCATTATTTTCTGTTGACTTAACGGAATAAAATATAATTGAAACAAAAACACTTTCAGAAATGATGCTATTAAATATTTGAAATTAAAAAAAAAAACACTTATTTAAAATTAGTTAAACTACTTTCAAAGGTATCAAATACAAAAGAATAAATAATAATAAAAAAGAAAGATATATAAAAAAAAAAAAAATAAATAAAAATAAGAAATTATGAAGGGTTTAAGGCAAGGCTAGAACCTGCGAGAGCCTAACATTCGGTGCATCTGTCTTGCCATCTACACCACGGCTCACTCAAATAGCAGAGTAGCGAAAACGAATGATATTCGCCATATACGAAAAAAAAACTAAAGCAGTGGCTGAAAATACAAATACAATTCAAAGACAATTCTAACGCAATTCAAAAACAATTGTGATTCTTAGAATTTGCACGCATAGCAACATAGAAAACGGCCCAAGATTTTTTGTGTGTATATGTGCACACGCATACGAAAATTGATTTGCATTGCTCAACGTTGCTTGAGTTTCCATTGTTATTTTAATTGTTTTAAAATTTTTAAAATATATAATGAAATGTAATGAGAGTTCAGCATATGATCTACATATTGTATTTAACATTTTAGGTTTTTTTTTTTAGAAATCATAACTCTTTTACAATTAGCTTTACATGCACAAATACATATGTATGTATGTATGTATGTACGGTTGCAGCCACACGCTGATCTACGCTTGCACACATATACATACATACATACATACATATGTATGTATGTCGCTGCCTTGCTTGCTGCGCCACATGGGTTTTGATGAGAAAACTATATAGACTAATAATATTTTTATATTTTTGTTAAAATGCTCTGCCATCTTAGCAATTACTACTAAGCTCTTATATGCATGAATTATGCAGTTGGCCACAACAAACTTCTTTGCCGATTTGCCACGCCCCCAGTGGGCGTAGACGCATAG
Organism: Drosophila borborema; assembly: GCA_030914335.1. Classification (NCBI taxonomy): domain Eukaryota; kingdom Metazoa; phylum Arthropoda; class Insecta; order Diptera; family Drosophilidae; genus Drosophila; species Drosophila borborema. The sequence goes on along the minus strand of JAUESP010000152.1, from coordinate 34,526 downwards.
ACGAGGCTAACATGACTGCAAAATTTGGTTGCTTACATTCAAAAAATGCGAAAATTACAGGGTATTTTTCGATATGCCACGCCCCCAAAGAGGCTGAAAATGATTTTTAGGGTATCGATAGAGGAGAACATTAGTAACTCAACCATCCAATTTTCAAGCTACTAGCTCTAAAACTGTAGGAGATATACTCTTTTACGGGTTGCCACGCCCCCTGTGTGCGTAGATATATCTACCATAGCTTATTAGTCTTGGGTTGTCAACCCTAGTATACATGCAAAATTTCAAGTCTCTAGTGTCAATAGTGTTCAAAATATAGCACAATTTTAAAAATCACTATATATTCAGGTCCGATTTGCCACGCCGCCAATGGGCGTAGACATGTAATTTTTTGATCGATCTTCTTAGTATCATAACATTAACTCACATGCAAAATTTCAGCGTTCTAGCTTTAACGGTGTAGAAGATACGTATTTCCCGATTTGCCACGCCCCAAATGGGCGTAGATATATCCGCCATAGCTTTTTGAACTTGGGTTGTCACCCCGAGTATACATTTCAAATTGCAACTCTCTAGCTCATCATCTAGTATGATAACTTGACTATGGGCGGAAGAGTTTTCCGATTTGCCACGCCCCTAGTGGGCGGATCGGGAAAATTTTAACACTTTATAATTCGGGAACATATATGAGTATATGTTTAAAATTTCAAGTCTCTAGCTCTAATAGCGCCGAAAAATATTGCGTTCATACGGACAGACGGACAGACGGACGGACGGACAGACGGACAGACGGACGGACAGCAAGACGGACATTGCACAAACTCAATATACTCTTTTTCCCTTTTTAAGGGAACAAAGTATAAAAATAAACAAGTAAGAAAGCTGTAGTCGAGACTGCTCGACTACGAAATCCCCTGAGCCCTTCTTTGAACGAATCATATTCCAAGAATGCTTTGTTTCGATTCTCTATGCGTAAGAAACTATACATGCAAAAACACGAACACACACACGCTTGTAAGCATGTATGTGTGTGAGCAATGCAGGCGGCTTGCTGTCTTGCTGCTTTTGTTGCCGCGGCACATGGGTTTTGATGAGAAAACTTTGATGATTGATAATTCAGTTTCTAGATGGACAATCGTATTGATTTTTATGTAGGAAAATTGATTTGCATTGCTCAACGTTGCTTGCATTTCCATTGTTATTTTAATTGTTTAAAATTTTAAAAATATATAATGACATGTAATGAGAGTTTCAGCATATGATCTACATATTCTATTTAACATTTTAGGTTTTTTTTAGAAATCATAACTCTTTTACAATTAGCTTTACATGCACAAACATGTACGATGTATGTACGATTGCAGCCACACGCTGATCTACGCTTGCACACATATACATACATACATACATATGTATGTATGTATGTATGTGCGCCCGCAATGCGTCTTGCTGTGTCGCTGCCTTGCTTGCTGCGCCACTTGGGTTTCAATGAGAAAACTTTATAGACTAATAATTCTGTTCTAGATTGATATGTTCAGATTAATATTATGATATTCATATCTATATGCCAAACCAAACTGTATGTCTCTAGTATTTGAAATGCATTTTTTTCACATTTGGGGGTGCTGGGGCGAAATGAGGACCGGTATCCAAAATCTTATATTAAATTAGTATCTATATATATGCAGAAGACTCGGAGACTCTAACTCTAAAGATGAATTAGCTAGAATTTTTAACTGGTTCCCGATAAATTCATCTATCGATAACTTTGCAAATATACAAGTTATCGAATTTCTGAAACAAACTCGTACTGCGCGTGCAATATACGGACCTAACACAAAAAGAATGAACTCTCTAGCTTTTGTATCTTCGGAAATCGACGCGTTCATACATACGGGCGGACGGACGGACGGACATGGCTATATCAACTTTTCTCGTCACCCTGATCAAGAATATATATACTTTATGGGGTCTGCCACGCCTCCTTCTGCCTGTTACATACTTTTAACAAAACCATTATACCCTGATTTCCCATTTTCAATGGGTTCAGGGTATAAAAAAAAAAGTAATAATAAAATAAATGCACAACTTCACAACCTGTCGTTACAAACAATTCCATATATATATATATATATATTCAGAAATATAAACTATTTTAATAATTATCACACAGATTACACACAACACACCGAGTTCAAAGATACAACCCGATCACCACACAACAACGAAGACCATTCTCAAGATAACCTAATTATATATATATATATATATATATAAAAATAAAAAATAAAAAATAAATGATTAATTAAGCTAACGTATGAAAACACACAAACACGCGAAATTCAATACTCAATGTCAAAACAATTATTTCCAAAGATTCTCCTAAATACTAGGACAAGAACTAGGTCAGGACTTAGTATTCAAAATCTTCCGCTAGTAGCCGAACAAGAAGAAGAAATAGCTGAGATAACCCGCCAGAAAGAAACGATCCAAACCTCACAAACAAGAATGGACTCGGGCAGATCCTCGGTCCCACTGACCCCAACTGTCAGTGCTACCACAAACATATCCACAATACTCACTCCAACCGAAATTTTAGCCTTTGTAAAAGAACTGCCAACATTTGACGGAACACCAACAACATTAGACAAATTTATTACAAACGTCGAGGAAATTATTATGTTAATAAGGGGCACGGATCAAGCACCTTATCAACAACTTGTGCTCCGAGCTATTCGTAAAAGAATTATAGGAAGAGCTGACGAGGGATTGACACTAGCTAACACCAGCCTATATTGGGATAATATCAAGGAAAATTTGTATAGGCTGTATGGCAACAAAAAACCCGAAGCCACCCTACTTATGGAAATGCAGACCCTACAAGATGGCCTTTCCTTGGGGCAACTTTTCTTCGGCATATGCAAAATTAAGGAGCAACTTTACTCTTTGCTTAGAAACAGTACCGAAAACCCAGAGGGTCAAGCTATAAACCAGGGACCGCAAATAACAGTTATGTTTTTAAAAAAAATCAAGCACAAAAAAATAACCAGGAAGAGTGGGATAGAAAGGCATATAGTTATTTTTTTACGGCGATTTCAAAAAAAGGATAAACTTTTATTTGCAATTTTTAATAAAAAATTTGTTTTTAATAATTATAATTGATTTTTATGATAAAAATCAAAAATAATTATTACAAATCAATTTTTATATAAAAATCAAATCATAACTTTTATTTTCAATTTTTATTATAAAAATCAAAAATAACAAGTAAGAAGGCTCTAGTCGAGACGGCTCGACTACGAGATACCCTGAACCCTGTAAAGAAAATGATACTCTTCTTCTTTACGCACTTATAAGCGCGCGCTCTGCTAACTGCGCAGTTGCTGCCGTGGCTTGGGGGTGGGTTGGGCTGAACTTTGGACGCTTATAACTCCATTTCTAGATGCATGATCTTCATGAAATTTTAAGAGTAGATTTAGAGTATCTATATCTATCTATTTGCCAAATTGCAAGTCTCTAGTATTTGAAATGCGTGTTGCAAATTGTGGGCGAGGGGGACGTGTCATCAAAAATCTGAAAACTACAAAATCTGCGTATTTATAATATCTATCTAAATAAATAAATTTGAAGTCTCTAGCTGAAACGGTGTATAAGTTATACCCTAAAAACCTAAAAAATGTAAACGAATTTTCGATTTTTATCGATAATTTGGAAATGGAACGAGTTATCGAAAAAACAAAATAAACTCGTATTGCGTAGCTAACATACGCATCAGCTCTCTACCTTTTGTAGTTTCCGTAATCTCGACGTTCATACAGACGGACAGACGGACAGACAGACGGACGGACGGACAGACGGACAGGGCTAGATCAACTTATTTTTTTATGCTGATCAAGAATATATATACTTTATGGGGTCTGTGACGTCTCCTTCTGCCTGTTACATACATTTTCACAAAACCATTATACCCTGAATTCCCATTTTCAATGGGTTCAGGGTATAAAAATTATGCCGTGATTTTTATTTTAAAAATTGAAATAAAAATCGAATTGTTATATCATTTGATCCAAAGGAGCTAGATCATATAAAGACCTATATATATGATCTACGCATTAATACCTTTCAGATGATATATAATATGTAGCTATGTAGTTATTAGTTATCTGTTGAGACAGTTGCCTTAGGCTTCATATTCAGCAAGTAGTATAATCAAACGCCTCTACAATGATGTTGCCCTTAATGCATTCATTATGGGACTACGTGATCCTCTCAGATCGGTTATCAGGGCTAGACACCCCAGTACTTTAGAACGGGCATACGAAATATGTCAAATCGAACTTACCTACTCAAAACCGAGATACACAGATAGGCGCAGAAACTATAATTATAACAATCAGAGATCTAACGATTACATCCACTATAAACAAAAACCAGGTTACAATAGACAACACAACAACAACCATACCCCTTATAATACAGATAACCGACGATCAAATAATTACAATAACCAATCTCAAAACCCTTTTAGGAACAATGAACAGGGACATTTAAACAATATAGAAACGCAAGACCCTAATTCACGTAACGTCAACGATTCCGTAAATTTTCTTACAACCGTCTCCCCGCCCCCGAAAAACATTTGAGTCAATCTAAATACGAAGCATGTCTACCATACATAATAAAAACTTCCTTTAATGATACATCATTGAAATTTCTGATAAATACTGGATTAACAAACTCTTGAACCAAGCTTAATAAGGCTAGACAAGACATACCCATTAGAATATATACCGTCTTAGCAGTCACGAAATTACAAACTCTACAAACATACAATGAATTCAACGAGGCAACAAACATACATCTATTAATTTTCAAATTTCACACCTTCTTTAACGGCCTGCTAGGTATGAACATAATAACAAAACTTAGTCCAAAAAAAAAAAAATAAATAAATAAATAAATAAATAAAAAGACTTACAAACACAACATTCCGACTACGGAAACCCCAAGAGGAGAAATCACAGATCATCCAAATTTGGTCAGACATATTTTATAAAAAAGACACCAAACTAACCTTCAGTAGTGAAATAACACACCCGATCACCACACACAAACGTGCATGCACATCGGATTATATGTTCATAATTTAATATAAAAACTACGTTTATATACATATAACAAATGTATATGGGCAATTCTCTAGTGTCGAATGTGACATTTCGTACGCATTTAGAATAAAAACAAGTAAGAAAACTCTAGTCGAGAGTGCTCGACTAGATAATACCCTGAACCCAATTTTAATAAAATAAAATAATATTTTGTACTGTGGTTTGGTTTTTTGTAATTATCTTGAAAATGCATCAATTTTAGTGCTGAAAATGGCAAAAAATAAACTTCTTTATTTTGGCAAATAGTAAAATATTTCTCTTGATTAGTACTAAAATTAATCCGTTTTCAAGATAATTACAACAAACCAAAGTGTCGAACGTGACAAAAAGTTGACTTTTCTGGAGAGATACCCATATGGATAAATCAGAAAGGATACATAAGAATGTATGAGTGTAACGTTCAAATATACATATACATATATACATTGCATACATATACATTGAACTGCAAAAAAAAAAAAAAATAATAATAATAGATGGGGCTTATATTAGTTGAAATTCGAAAAATGTTATATTATTAAATATCATTAAAAATAGACTCAACAAATAGACGTTCCTCGATTAACACGCATCACCTTAATTAACACAGACACTTCATAATTGTAAAAGAAATATATCAATGCCACTCGAAGCTGTAATAGCCATAGTAAATAAGTTCACTGCTAAAGCGCCATCTATCAAGTTAAAATTTTAGACCATGCTACACTAGTTTTGAATGTACATGTGTGCATACATATAGGAAAACCGCAGATGTCACGTGCTTTTGTTATTTGGGCAGACTTTTTTTTTTTGTTCATTATTTTCTGTTGACTTAACGGAATAAAATATAATTGAAACAAAAACACTTTCAGAAATGATGCTATTAATATTTGAAATTAAAAAAAAAACACTTATTTAAAATTAGTTAAACTACTTTCAAAGGTATCAAATACAAAAGAATAAATAATAATAAAAAAGAAAGATATATATAAAAAAAAAATAAATAAATAAAAATAAGAAATTATGAAGGGTTTAAGGCAAGGCTAGAACCTGCGAGAGCCTAACATTCGGTGCATCTGTCTTGCCATCTACACCACGGCTCACTCAAATATCAGAGTAGCGAAAACGAATGATATTCGCCATATACGAAAAAAAACTAAAGCAGTGGCTGAAAATACAAATACAATTCAAAGACAATTCTAACGCAATTCAAAAACAATTGTGATTCTTAGAATTTGCACGCATAGCAACATAGAAAACGGCCCAAGATTTTTTGTGTGTATATGTGCACACGCATACGAAAATTGATTTGCATTGCTCAACGTTGCTTGAGTTTCCATTGTTATTTTAATTGTTTTAAAATTTTTAAAATATATAATGAAATGTAATGAGAGTTCAGCATATGATCTACATATTGTATTTAACATTTTAGGTTTTTTTTTTAGAAATCATAACTCTTTTACAATTAGCTTTACATGCACAAATACATATGTATGTATGTATGTATGTACGGTTGCAGCCACACGCTGATCTACGCTTGCACACATATACATACATACATACATACATATGTATGTATGTCGCTGCCTTGCTTGCTGCGCCACATGGGTTTTGATGAGAAAACTATATAGACTAATAATTCTGTTTCTAGATGGACAATCGTATTGATATGTTCAGATTAAGATTATGATATTCATATCTACATGCCAAACCAAACTGTATGTCTCTAGTATTTGAAATGCATTTTTTTCACATTTGGGGGTGCTGGGGCGAAATGAGGACCGGTATCCAAAATCTTGTATTAAATTAGTATCTATATATATGCAGAAGACTCGGAGACTCTAACTCTAAAGATGAATTAGCTAGAATTTTTAACTGGTTCCCGATAAATTCATTTATCGATAACTTTGCAAATATACAAGTTATCGAATTTCTGAAACAAACTCGTACTGCGCGTGCAATATACGGACCTAACACAAAAAGAATGAACTCTCTAGCTTTTGTATCTTCGGAAATCGACGCGTTCATACATGCGGACGGACGGACGGACGGACATGGCTATATCAACTTTTCTCGTCACCCTGATCAAGAATATATATACTTTATGGGGTCTGCCACGCCTCCTTCTGCCTGTTACATACTTTTAACAAAACCATTATACCCTGATTTCCCATTTTCAATGGGTTCAGGGTATAAAAAAAAAAGTAATAATAAAATAAATGCACAACTTCACAACCTGTCGTTACAAACAATTCCATATATATATATATATTCAGAAATATAAACTATCTTAATAATTATCACACAGATTACACACAACACACCGAGTTCGAAGATACAACCCGATCACCACACAACAACGAAGACCATTCTCAAGATAACCTAATTATATATATGTCGGAGTACTATTATTATTGTTTTCTTGATCGGCCGACATTGTCACTTTTATAAATTGCCTATGGCGAATAATCCTGAGTGCACCGTCTACTTCAACTGTCTCAACGTTAATGCCTTCAGCATCAATACCACATCGCTCACACACATTCTATTGTAATAGAATATATAGCGATCTCTTTCTCTCTCAGTGACTCAAGATTGCACGCACAACAATTATCTCCTGTGCAACTCTTTCCTCAAACCTCCTTCAAACCTTATTTGGTCACGTACAGTGCTGCCAGTTTGGCAATTTAGTGGCTAGATCTGGCCACTTTTAAAAAAATTTGCAACTTTTATTTTGTAAATGCTATTAGCCACAAATCTAGCAATTTTAAATTATTTTTTAGCAATTTCAGCAACTTTATTATAAGACTAGCAATTCTTATATTTTTCTTCAGTGTTTTTGCATTTTGTATGCCTTTTTTACGATTTAGATATCGGAACTTGTATTTAACCCAGCTGTTCGATTATATGAACTAGTTTATGGTGTTTGATAACTCTTTAAATGTGATTGGTGAACAAGAACAAGATGCCGAAAGTTTATAAGCAAAGTTTTCGTGATGCCTGGCTGCAAGATGACGAGTTCAAGCAATGGATTCGTAAGGATTGCGTTGATCAAACACGAGCTTATTGTGCGTTTTGCAAATCAACTATTAACGCTAAGCTTTTTGACATCCGCCACCACGGTGCGTCAAAAAAACATGTGACTGTGATGGGCGCATGTACCCAAAAGAATTAGTTGCCTTTTATTAGAAAATCAACAAAAGCCGAGGAGCAGGAAGCAGCATTATCCTTGCATACGGCGATTGCCACAGTTGATCACCTATCAAAATTGTGTGTAGCCAATTTCCGCTTGCAAAGCTGCTGCAAATATAAAATTAAGCCAAACAAAGTGCACCTACATTATTAAAAATGTGTTGGCAATGCATTTCATAGACGATTTGCGGAACGACATTGCAAGCTTGGCTTTTAGTCTTCTGCTAGATTAATCTACTAACATTACTGTGGAAAAAATTTGTTATTTGTTAAATATCAAAATTTTAATGGTTTAGCAATTTTTTTTGGCAATTTTCACAACATTTTTAGCTATTTTTAGCCACTTTTTTTTCCAAATCTAGCAATTTTTGCTTAGGAGATTCTGGCAGCACTGGTCACGTACGCCACTTAGAACCTTACGCAACATTTCTGCATGTATGCATCGAACTACGCTGACCATCTGGCGAATAACGGAACAAAGCGCATTCACCAATTGTCAAATATATTCGGCTAAAGTGTCGTTTACTAATTGCGCCTCGACACGGCCATACTGACACTTACACGTCCTCGTGTACTCAACATTTGAAAAATATTCAATTCAACACTTCTTTCAAAAAACCTTTAACATTTATTCCTTATGTCATCATAATCTTATTACAAATTAATAATTTTTAATATTTCACTTAAGCAATTTTCAATAATAATCTTTCGTCAGTCAATCTATATTAATCTATTTATTTATTTATTATTATCATTATTATTATCATTATTTTGTTTTATTTCTTGTGACGGAAATTTCAAACTTGAAATATTATTTTAATTATTGTCTCACTCGGACGGTCACCCCGTGTCTGACAATTATGCTTTATGTATTCTACTGAACCACCTCGGCCATACTGACCATAACACGACCTCGTGTAATTTCACAAAAATGCCTTGCTGTATTAATCATTTCATTTATCTTATAAATTTCTTGATTACAACTATAATCATGTTACAGCGTCATGCAAAACTTTATCTTCCTCTTCTAGTCTCACTTCTAATTACTCTTTAACTCAGCTCTCTTGTTGTTTAATTCATTATCATAAACCACTCTGGCTTCGCTTTACATTGATTTTGCACTATCAATCATACAACTCTTCAGGTATCCATACATACAGTCTCATTCATTATCGTAAACCCAACTGGTTTCTTTTCACATCATCTTATGCGCCACACGCCATGATCAAAACATTAGTTTTGCACTTGTGCTTGCATTATGACCAATTCTCTCAACATTTCTTATCAGCCTTTCAGGCATCCATACTGTCTCTTGCAACAGTTTCACTCTCAATAATTCGCTACTGTCTCTTGCAACAGTTTCTCAAGTCTTTATACTGCCTCTTTCAACAGTTTCTCAAGTCTTTATACTGCCTCTTTCAACAGTTTCTCAAGTTTTTATACTGCCTCTTTCAACAGTTTCTCAATTTTTATACTGTCTCTTTCAACAGTTTCTCAATCATTCCATACTGTCTCTATCAACAGCTTTTTCATTCATTCCATACTGTCTCTTTCAACAGCTTCCTTCTCAACATCATTCAAATCCTCATCACAACTTTCTAGTTCAACTGGTACATGCCCTTCTGGTAACTTCCTTATATCATCGTGAGCATATTTGTATTTTCTATTATTTGTCAATGACCTAAGAATATATCTATCTCCATCTAATAATTCAGCTATTTGTAGCGGTCCTCTAAACTTTGGGCTTAACTTTGTTTGCTGCCTTTCTTCATTCTTTATCAGCACAAAATCTCCTACCTCATATCTGAAAACCTTGGCCTTGGTTTTATCGAATTGTTCTTTGTTATATGCTGCTGCTGCTGATATATTTTGCACTGCTCGAGCTCTTGAATCGGCCAAATCAATTTTTTGCGTCGTTTCGCATGGTGGAAGCAACCCTAGCGGACGTGCAACCTTACCAATAAACAATTTCAAAGGACTGGCCTTTGTCGTTTGACTTACTGTACAATTTAAGGCCAGCTGTACTTCGCCCACTGCGTCTTGCCAAGATCGGTTGCTCATCTCAACCGCCGTCAGTAAATTTTTCAAGGTACTCATAATGCGTTCCACCTGTCCGTTTGCTCTACTTGTACCTGTCGCAATTTAATGCAAACCTATTTTTTGTTGAGAACAAAACTCACTAAATTTGGAACTGGCAAAACACCTGCCTTGATCTGCTATAATGCGGTTTGGTACTCCAAACAAAGATATAGCAGATATCACAGCACCTATGCAATTGTCAGCATCAATCTTAAGTGTGTGTGTCAAATAGACAAATTTAGTAAAAGCGTCCATTTGGACAATAAGATACTCTTTTTGATCTGATTTGCCACTCAACTTTCCTGTTATGTCGATGTGAATCGTGTGCCAAGGTGTGTCGACCTTTGGTATTGGATGAAGTCTAGCCTGAATTTTACCTGAGGATGATTTTGACATTTTACACGTAATGCAGTTTTCAACAAATTTTCGTATATACGTCGACATGTTATCGAACCAGTAGTAGTCATAGGCCTTATTTAAAGTCTTCTCCCAACCTAAATGCATGATTGACTCGTGAATCTGGTTTATTACGGACCAGCGAAATGCTCTTGGAACAATTGGCAAGGATCGAGTTCTACCATTCCTCTGTATTTTTCGATATATTATTCCTGCTCTTAACTCGTAGGTTTTTGCAATGTCTTCGGCAAGAGAATTATTTTTCAATTTATTTACGATGTCGGCAATATCAGAGTCCTTCCGCTGTTCAGCCATAAGCCAATCGCTAGATATTTCTGCCAAATTAACTCGCTTTTCTGGAATTTTACAGGCACTGATGGCCTCAGCGGTCGGAATATTTCTGGAAAAGAAATCGGCATGAGCCATTCGTTTACCTTCCCTATACTGCAAATCAAATGAGAACGACTGTAAATAGGCCCACCATCTTTGTACTCTGGGAGATAGGTCACGTTTCGTTCTAGATGCTTTAAGTGAGTTACAATCGGTAACAACAACAAATCTCTACCCGTCAGATAATGACGAAAATGCTTTATAGCCATGACAACCGCAAGGGTCTCTAATTCATAAGAATGGTATCGAGATTCAGTAGGTGAAGCAGCCTTGCTGAAAAACTCAACGACATGAGGTTTGTCATCGATTTTGTGTAGCAAGATGGCACCATATCCACAAGCACTTGCATCAGTATGCAATTCGATTGGATATTGTGGGTCAAAAATTACAAAAACTGGCTTCTGTGTCAGGATAGAAATGACCTTTTGTCTTATTAGTTCATGTTCTGGCTTCCAGACAAACTCGTTCTTTTCCGATGTCAATTGGTACAACGGTTTCATAAAACAAGAAAATCCTTGCATAAATTGGCGAAAATAAGACGCTAATCCAATGAATTGTCTTAAGGCAGAGACGGACTTAGGGGGCGGTAGAGCGATTAATGCTGAAATTTTAAGTGAGTTTGGACGAATTTGACCTGCACTCACTTCATATCCCAAATATTGAACTGTTGACTTAAGAAACGAACACTTTTTAATATTAAACAAAAATCCAGCTTCCGTGAGAATATCAAGAGTAATATGTAGTCTTTCTAAAGCCTCATCTTTCGTTGTAGCAACCACCAATACGTCATCCATATAAACAACCACAAATGTATTTGCTAATTCTCCAAGTGTATGCATGACTGTACGTTGAAAAACTGAAGGTGCATTTTTAAGGCCAAACGGCATTGACAAGAATTCGTATTGGCCATCTGGGGTGACAAAAGCCGTACACTCTACTGACTCTTCATGCAGGGGGATTTGGTAATATCCGCTTGCCATATCTAAACATGTGAAATATTTCGCTCCGTGAAGTCTGGCTATCTGATCTGCTATAAGAGGCAATGGATATCTATCTGAAACTGTGTTAGCATTTAACTCACGGTAATCAACGCACAAGCGATGAGATCCGTCCTTTTTGTTCACTAACATCATGGGACTTGCATAGGGGGAGCAACTTGGCCTTATTACATTGCATTCTAATAATTCTTTTATTTTGTCGCGTACCAACTCTCTTTCATTTGGGCTAAGTCTGTATGGTCTTCGCTGAACAATTTTTCTAGGGTCTGCTAATTTAATTTTCATTTCACCTGTACTGACTCTAGATGAAGGAATCCCCTTTGTAAAAGATTTCGAGTATTTTTCTAATAAATTGTTTAATTTATCTTTGTCTTCACCGACAAGATCAGTATTCAATTTAGAAAATATATCCTCATTTGAACAACAGTTTTACAGATTTAGATCTAATAATTTCAAATTTTCCAGGTGACATAATGACATGAAAACCCTGCGAAAGTATTTCTCGACCAATCACAATGTCGTTCTTTAAGTATTCATCGTCAACAACATGAAATAACATTTCTATGCCATGATTATTTAGTTTTACGTTGCAAAGTATTTGCAGTGTACTACAAATACTGTCGTTGCCAATACCTTTTAACATTACAACATTGTCAATTCTTTTACCAACTAACTTAGCACTTATCTTATGTTTAATTAACGAACATTCCGCTCCAGAGTCAAACATTGTCGTAAACGTCTCGCCTTGATGAATCATCTCTCCTTTGGGCTCAACAACTTCGCACAGTTGCACTCTCTTCACCTGATGAGTATCTTTCTCCATCTTTGCCTTACTGCACTGAGTTGAAATATGTCCAACCTCACCACACTTAAAGCAGGTTACATTTGATCGCTGATGACCAAAAGCGCTCTTGCCGCTACGCTCTGCGACACGGGGAGGAAGATTTTGCTTCTGCCTAGCTCGGCATTCAGACATCTTGTGACCCAATTTTCCACAATGATGACATTTCATTGTTGAGAATTTGGACCGCTTTATGTCAGATGCAGGTTCTTCCTCTTTTAAAGATTTCTTTCGCTTGTTAAACGTAAAAGCTTTAAGCTCGGTTTGTAGTTCATTCCTATTGCGCACGTTTGAAGTAAAGCTAGTCGTTGCAATCTAGTATCAGAGTGAGCCAGCTGAGCAAGTGTCACAGAAACCGCAATCTCCTCTACATCCATCTCACGCCATTTAGTGACGAGTGACGTCACCATGCGACTAGCATAATTTGAGAGACATTCTCCTTCTGATGGGCTCGTAGATAACATAGTCAAAAACATAGCAGCTGGTGTTTCTACACTAGTAAATCGCTGCATGAAAAGTTCCTTAAACTCGGCCCAATTTATGTCTGGATAACATATTTGGGAGAGCCACTGCGACGCACTGCCTTCCAACGCTGCACTCAAGGCCATCACCAACTCACTGCCTTTTATGTTCTTTTCTGACAAAATTATATTTGCCGTAGCACACCACGCGGACGCGTCAGCGCCATAAAGATCTGCGTTAAATTTTGGCAACACAACTGTCTTATTATTTGATTTAGTCGACACAGATGATGTTAATGTTTTTTACAAGTTCGACTAAATTTTTATTTTGCATTTCCATTAACATTCGCCACGGTTCATTTACTTCGTTAGGTAGCGAGCCGAATCCCACTTCTGATGTCGGAGTACTATTATTATTGTTTTCTTGATCGGCCGACATTGTCACTTTTATAAATTGCCTATGGCGAATAATCCTGAGTGCACCGTCTACTTCAACTGTCTCAACGTTAATGCCTTCAGCATCAATACCACATCGCTCACACACATTCTATTGTAATAGAATATATAGCGATCTCTTTCTCTCTCAGTGACTCAAGATTGCACGCACAACAATTATCTCCTGTGCAACTCTTTCCTCAAACCTCCTTCAAACCTTATTTGGTCACGTACGCCACTTAGAACCTTACGCAACATTTCTGCATGTATGCATCGAACTACGCTGACCATCTGGCGAATAACGGAACAAAGCGCATTCACCAATTGTCAAATATATTCGGCTAAAGTGTCGTTTACTAATTGCGCCTCGACATATATATATATATAAAAATAAAAAATAAAAAATAAATTATTAATTAAGCTAACGTATGAAAACACACAAACACGCGAAATTCAATACTCAATGTCAAAACAATTATTTCCAAAGATTCTCCTAAATAGTAGGGCAAGAACTAGGTCAGGACTTAGTATTCAAAATCTTCCGCTAGTAGCCGAACAAGAAGAAGAAATAGCTGAGATAACCCGCCAGAAAGAAACGATCCAAACCTCACAAACAAGAATGGACTCGGGCAGATCCTCGGTCCCACTGACCCTAACTGTCAGTGCTACCACAAACATATCCACAATACTCACTCCAACCGAAATTTTAGCCTTTGTAAAAGAACTGCCAACATTTGACGGAACACCAACAACATTAGACAAATTTATTACAAACGTCGAGGAAATTATTATGTTAATAAGGGGCACGGATCAAGCACCTTATCAACAACTTGTGCTCCGAGCTATTCGTAATAGAATTATAGGAAGAGCTGACGAGGGATTGACACTAGCTAACACCAGCCTATATTGGGATAATATCAAGGAAAATTTGTATAGGCTGTATGGCAACAAAAAACCCGAAGCCACCCTACTTATGGAAATGCAGACCCTACAAGATGGCCTTTCCTTGGGGCAACTTTTCTTCGGCATATGCAAAATTAAGGAGCAACTTTACTCTTTGCTTAGAAACAGTACCGAAAACCCAGAGGGTCAAGCTATAAACCAGGGACCGCAAATAACAGTTATGATTTTAAAAAAAATCAAGCACAAAAAAAAATAACCAGGAAGAGTGGGATAGAAAGGCATATAGTTATTTTTTTACGGCGATTTCAAAAAAAGGATAAACTTTTATTTGCAATTTTTAATAAAAAATTTGTTTTTAATAATTATAATTGATTTTTATGATAAAAATCAAAAATAATTATTACAAATCAATTTTTATATAAAAATCAAATCATAACTTTTATTTTCAATTTTTATTATAAAAATCAAAAATAACAAGTAAGAAGGCTCTAGTCGAGACGGCTCGACTACGAGATACCCTGAACCCTGTAAAGAAAATGATACTCTTCTTCTTTACGCACTTATAAGCGCGCGCTCTGCTAACTGCGCAGTTGCTGCCGTGGCTTGGGGGTGGGTTGGGCTGAACTTTGGACGCTTATAACTCCATTTCTAGATGCATGATCTTCATGAAATTTTAAGAGTAGATTTAGAGTATCTATATCTATCTATTTGCCAAATTGCAAGTCTCTAGTATTTGAAATGCGTGTTGCAAATTGTGGGCGAGGGGGACGTGTCATCAAAAATCTGAAAACTACAAAATCTGCGTATTTATAATATCTATCTAAATAAATAAATTTGAAGTCTCTAGCTGAAACGGTGTAGAAGTTATACCCTAAAAACCTAAAAAATGTAAACGAATTTTCGATTTTTATCGATAATTTGGAAATGGAACGAGTTATCGAAAAAACAAAATAAACTCGTATTGCGTAGCTAACATACGCATCAGCTCTCTAGCTTTTGTAGTTTCCGTAATCTCGACGTTCATACAGACGGACAGACGGACAGACAGACGGACGGACGGACAGACGGACAGGGCTAAATCAACTTATTTTTTTATGCTGATCAAGAATATATATACTTTATGGGGTCTGCGACGTCTCCTTCTGCCTGTTACATACATTTTCACAAAACCATTATACCCTGAATTCCCATTTTCAATGGGTTCAGGGTATAAAAATTATGCCGTGATTTTTATACCCTGAGCCCATTGAAAATGGGAAATCAGGGTATAATGGTTTTGTTAAATGTATGTAACAGGCAGAAGGAGGCGTGGCAGACCCCATAAAGTATATATATTCTTGATCAGGGTGACGAGAAAAGTTGATCTAGCCCTGTCCGTCTGTCCGTCCGTCCGTCCGTCTGTCCGTCCGTCCGTCCGTCCGTCCGTCCGTCCGTATGTATGAACGCGTCGATTTCCGAAGATACAAAAGCTAGAGAGTTCATTCTTTTTGTGTTAGATTCGTATATTGCACGCGCAGTACGAGTTTGTTTCAGAAATTCGATAACTCGTATATTTGCCAAGTTATCGATAACTGAAATTATCGGGAACCAGTTATAAAATTCTAGCTAATTCATCTTTAGAGTTAGAGTCTCCAAGTCTTCTGCATATATATAGATACCAATTTAATACAATTTCGGTTTTTGTCAGATTTCGGATTCCGGTTTCCGATTCGCCCCACCACCCCCAAATGTGTAAAAAATGCATTTCAAATACTAGAGACATACAGTTTAGTTTGGCATATAGATATGAATATCATAATCTTAATCTGAACATATCAATACGATTGTCCATCTAGAAACAGAATTATTAGTCTATAAAGTTTTCTCATCAAAACCCATGTGGCGCAGCAAGCAAGGCAGCGACAAAGCAAGACGCATTGCGGGCGCACATACATACATACATACATACATATGTATGTATGTATACATGTATGTATGTGTATACATATGTATGTATGTATGTATGTATGTTTATGTGTGTAAGCGTAGATCAGCGTGTGGCTGCAATCGTACATACATACATATGGATTTGTGCATGTAAAGCTAATTGTAAAAGAGTTATGATTTCTAAAAAAAAAACCTAAATTGTCAAATAGAATATGTAAGATCATATGCTGAAACTCTCATTACATTTTATTATATATTTTAAAAATTTTAAAACAATTAAAATAACAATGGAAATGCAAGCAACGTTGAGCAATGCAAATCAATTTTCATATGCGTGTGCACATATACACACAAAATATCTTGGGCCGTTTTCTATGTTGCTATGCGTGCAAATTCTAAGAATCACAATTGTTATACTTTGTTCCCGAAGGGGAAAAAGTATATTGGGTTTGTGCAATGTCCGTCTTGCTGTCCGTCCGTCTGTCCGTCTGTCCTATATTTTGTGCTATATTTTGAACACTATTGACACTAGAGACTTGAAATTTTGCATGTATACTCGGGTTGACAACCCAAGACTAATAAGCTATGGTGGATATATCTACGCCCACAGGGGGCGTGGCAAACCGCAAAAGCTTATATCTCCTACAGTTTAAGAGCTAGACGCTTGAAAATTGGATGGTTGAGTTACTAATGTTCTCCTCTATCGATGCCCCAAAAATAATTTTTCAGCCTCTTTGGGGGCGTGGCATATCGAAAAATACCCTGTAATTTTCGCATTTTTGGAATGTAAGCAACCAAATTTTGCAGGCATGTTAGCCTCGGCTCTTTCTAAGAACTGGCAAAAATTTATGCGTCTACGCCCACTGGGGGCGTGGCAAATCGGCAAAGAAGTTTGTTGTGGCCAACTGCATAATTCATGCATATAATAGCTTAGTAGCAATTGCCATGATGGCAGAAAGCATTTTAACATAAATATAATAATATTAATGAATTTAAAAAATAAAATTTATAAGTTCTCGATTAATAAATAAAAAGCTTCCAGCGGGATTCGAACCTAGGTCTTTTGAAAACAACATGTAATCGTTAGCTAAACCTAAATAAATTCACAGCTGGTCAGCTGATCAGCAGCTTGTGACGTAACAAAACAACACAATCGCACTTCCTGCAATATGTATACACACTTGGATGTGTATACACAAATACAAACATCTGCGTATATACATACATACATATATGCATGCATAGAAAAACTGCTTGCCAAGCAAGCAGCGTGGCAAATCGGAAAAGTTGTTTTAGTTTTAGCTTAAATGCACAATTCATATGCGTATGTTTATAAATTATTATCAATTGGCTGCAAGCATTTTATAATAAATATACAAATATAAAGAAAATTAAAAAATAATAATTTTGAAAAAAGAAAAAGTTCTTTGTGGGATTCGAACCCACGCACCCAAGTATAGCTTGCATAGCGCTTACCATCAGCGCCACTGACCTAATATGGGTTGTGTTAACTAAAACCAAATAAGAGTGCTAGAGCGTCTCTGACAAAACTAAAGTAACGATCGAAAAATTCCCAATTCAGTCACAATTCTTAGAATATTCTGGCATGCAAACTTTTGTATGCATACATAGAAAATTGCGTGTATACTCGTATAGTGTGTACATGTGTAAATTTGTAGGTATGTGTAGGAAAAACGTTGTTGCTTGCCATGTACGTTTTCTAATTGCCGAAATATTTCGTTAATTAAATGTTTATTAAATAAATAAGATGCACCTATGGGAACAAAGTATATCGCTGTTAGTTGCGCCTAACTGCAACGTTCTTACTTGTTTTTGAATTGCGTTAGAATTGCCTTTGAATTGTATTTGTATTTTCAGCCTCTGCTTTAGTGTTTCTTTCGTATATGGCGAATTTCATTCGTTTTCGCTACTTTGCCGTTCAAGTGAGCCGTGGTGTAGATGGCTAAACGGATGCAACGAATGTGAGGGTGTCGCAGGTTCTAGTCTCACCTAAGCCTTTCATAATTTCTTATTTTTAATTTTTTTTTTTATTTCTTTCTTTCTTATTATTTATTCTTTTGTATTTGATACCTTTGAAAGTCAGTTAGTAGTTTAACTAATTGTGAATAAGTGCGTTTTTTTTAATTTCAAATATATAATAGCATCATTTCTGAAAGTGTTTTTGTTTCAATTATATTTTATTCCGTTAAGTCAACAGAAAATAATGAACAAAAAAAAAGTCTGCCCAAATAACAAAAGCACGTGACATCTGCGGTTTTCCTATATATATGCCCACATGTACATTCAAAACTAGTGTAGCATGGTCTAAAAATTTAAACTTGCTAGATGGCGCTTTAGCAGTGAACTTATTTATTATGGCTATTACAGCTTCGAGTGTCATTGATATATTTCTTTTACAATTATGAAGTGTCTGTGTTAATTAAGGTAATGCCTGTTAATCGAGGAACGTCTATTTGTTGAGTCTATTTTTAATGATATTTAATAATATAACATTTTTCGCATTTCAACTAATATAAGCGCCATCTATTATTATTTTTTTTTTTTGGCAATGCATACACACATATGTATGTATGTATATCATGTCCATATGTACATTTTGAACGTTACACGCATACATTCTTATCTACATATACTTTCTGATTTATCCATATGGGTAATTCTCCAGAAAAGTCAACTTTTTGTCACGTTCGACAATTTGGTTTGTTGTAATTATCTTGAAAACGGATTAATTTTAATACTAATCAAGAGCAATATATTTAACTATTTGTCAAAATTAAGAAGTTTTTTTTTGCCATTTTCAGCACTAAAATTGATGCATTTTCAAGATAATTGCAAAAAACCAAATCACAGTACAGATTATTACTTTATTTTATTAAAATTGGGTTCAGGGTATTATCTAGCCGAGCACTCTCGAGTAGAGTTTTCTTACTTGTTATTTTAAAAATTGAAATAAAAATCGAATTGTTATATCATTTGATCCAAAGGAGATCATATAAAGACCTATATATATGATCTACGCATTAATACCTTTCAGATGATATATAATATGTAGCTATGTAGTTATTAGTTATCTGTTGAGACAGTTGCCTTAGGCTTCATATTCAGCAAGTAGTATAAACAAACGCCTCTACAATGATGTTGCCCTTAATGCATTCATTATGGGACTACGTGATCCTCTCAGATCGGTTATCAGGGCTAGACACCCCAGTACTTTAGAACGGGCATACGAAATATGTCAAATCGAACTTACCTACTCAAAACCGAGATACACAGATAGGCGCAGAAACTATAATTATAACAATCAGAGATCTAACGATTACATCCACTATAAACAAAAACCAGGTTACAATAGACAACACAACAACAACCATACCCCTTATAATACAGATAACCGACGATCAAATAATTACAATAACCAATCTCAAAACCCTTTTAGGAACAATGAACAGGGACATTTAAACAATATAGAAACGCAAGACCCTAATTCACGTAACGTCAACGATTCCGTAAATTTTCTTACAACCGCCTCCCCGCCCCCGAAAAACATTTGAGTCAATCTAAATACGAAGCATGTCTACCATACATAATAATAACTTCCTTTAATGATACATCATTGAAATTTCTGATAGATACTGGATTAACAAACTCTTGAACCAAACTTAATAAGGCTAGACAAGATGACAACACTGAACATACCCATTAGAATAAATACCGTCTTAGCAGTCACGAAATTACAAACTCTACAAACATACAATGAATTCAACGAGGCAACAAACATACATCTATTAATTTTCAAATTTCACACCTTCTTTAACGGCCTGCTAGGTATGAACATAATAACAAAACTTAGTGCAAAAAAAAAAAAAATAAATAAATAAATAAATAAAAAGACTTACAAACACAACATTCCGACTACGGAAACCCCAAGAGGAGAAATCACAGATAATCCAAATTTGCTCAGACATATTTTATAAAAAAGACACCAAACTAACCTTCAGTAGTGAAATAACACACCCGATCACCACACACAAACGTGCATGCACATCGGATTATATGTTCATAATTTAATATAAAAACTACGTTTATATACATATAACAAATGTATATGGGCAATTCTCTAGTGTCGAATGTGACATTTCGTACGCATTTAGAATAAAACAAGTAAGAACGTTGCAGTTAGGCGCAACTAACAGCGATATACTTTGTTCCCATAGGTGCATCTTATTTATTTAATAAACATTTAATTAACGAAATATTTCGGCAATTAGAAAACGTACATGGCAAGCAACAACGTTTTTCCTACACATACCTACAAATTTACACATGTACACACTATACGAGTATACACGCAATTTTCTATGTATGCATACAAAAGTTTGCATGCCAGAATATTCTAAGAATTGTGACTGAATTGGGAATTTTTCGATCGTTACTTTAGTTTTGTCAGAGACGCTCTAGCAATCTTATTTGGTTTTAGTTAACGCAGCCCATATTAGGTCGGTGAAGCTGATGGTAAGCGCTATGCAAGCTATACTTAGGTGCGTGGGTTCGAATCCCGCAAAGAACTTTTTCTTTTTTCAAAAATTATTATTTTTTAATTTTTTTTTATATTTGTATATTTATTATAAAATGCTTGCTGCCAATTGATAATAATTTATAAACATACGCATATGAATTGTGCATTTAAGCTAAAACTAAAACAACTTTTCCGATTTGCCACGCTGCTTGCTTGGCAAGCAGTTTTTCTATGCATGCATTTATGTATGTATGTATATACACAGATGTTTGTATTTGTGTATACACATCCAAGTGTGTATACATATTGCAAGAAGTGCGATTGTGTTGTTTTGTTACGTCACAAGCTGCTGATCAGCTGGTTAGCTGATCAGCTGTGAATTTATTTAGATTTAGCTAACGATTACATGTTGTTTTCAAAAGACCTAGGTTCGAATCCCGCTGGAAACTTTTTATTTATTAATCGAGAACTTATAAATTTTATTTTTTAAATTCATTAATATTATTATATTTATGTTAAAATGCTTTCTGCCATCATAGCAATTGCTACTAAGCTATTATATGCATGAATTATGCAGTTGGCCACAACAAACTTCTTTGCCGATTTGCCACGCCCCCAGTGGGCGTAGACGCATAAATTTTTGCCAGTTCTTAGAAAGAGCCGAGGCTAACATGCCTGCAAAATTTGGTTGCTTACATTCCAAAATTCGAAAATTACAGGGTAATTTTCGATATGCCACGCCCCCAAAGAGGCTGAAAAATGATTTTCGGAGCATCGATAGAGGAGAAAATTAGTAACTCAACCATCCAACTTTCAAGCGTCTAGCTCTTAAACTGTAGGAGATATAAACTTTTGCGGTTTGCCACGCCCCCAGTAGGCGTAGATATATCCGCCATAGCTTATTAGTCTTGGGTTGTCAACCCGAGTATACATGCAAAATTTCAAGTCTCTAGTGTCAATAGTGTTCAAAATATAGCACAATTTGAAAAATCTCCATATATTCAGGTCCGATTTGCCACGCCCCCAATGGGCGTAGACATAAAACTTTTTGATCGATCTTCTTAGAATCATAACATTAGCTCACATGCAAAATTTCAGCGTTCTAGCTTTAACGGTGTAGAAGATACGTATTTCCCGATTTGCCACGCCCCCAATTTACCGTAGATATATCCGCCATAGCTTTTTGAACTTGGGTTGTCACCCCGAGTATGCATTTCAAATTGCAACTCTCTAGCTCATCATCATCTGATAACTTGACTATGGGCGGAAGAGTTTTCCGATTTGCCACGCCCCTAGTGGGCGGATCGGGAAAATTTTAACACTTTATAATTCGGGGACATATATGAGTATATGTTTAAAATTTCAAGTCTCTAGCTCTAATAGCGCCGAAAAATATTGCGTTCATACGGACAGACGGACAGACGGACAGACGGACGGACGGACAGACGGACAGACGGAACAAAGTATAAAAAACTAATGCCAAAACAATTTTTTATTCTGACTAATAGTGGATCTTATAGCTCTTGCTGAGCACTATAATTGGTGCTAAGGGTGATTTTGAGAAAGTATTAATTTTCAAGATAATTACATTGCATTGCTCAACGTTGCTTGCATTTCCATTGTTATTTTAATTGTTTAAAATTTTAAAAATATGTCGTATCGGTGTAATATTATGACGTTGTGATAGTATGATGTTGTGATTGACAGTTGCAGTAGTATTAAAGAGAAACTGACAACTAGCGCTAATCGAATGAGTTAGCATTTTAGTGACAATTAAAGGATGTGTCATTAGAAAAGAGACAGCCATAGGTTTTGCTGAACGTGGTCTTGGATGTCGCAGAGTGAGAGTGAGAGGGATATGCCCTTCACACAGAGTTGCTATGATATTGATGAACGAGAATATGCAACCAAGAGGCAGTTTGACAGAAGGGTCGAATGAACACTCTATCGGACACAGTCGAAAGAGAAAGAGCTTGCGTGTGAGAAATCTGCGACTCCAATAACAAGTTATTAGGCAAATACCATGGAAGGCGAGAACGACAACTCTAACGCTACGACATCAGAAGTGGGATTGGCACCACCTCCTACGTTTTCACAGGAGCAATGGCGCACGATTCTTGAGCTACAAAATCGTAACTTTATAGAATTCGTCAAGACGATTAATACATCAAGTGAGGAGAAGAAGGGAGAGGTTGTTCTTCCTAAATTTAACGCTGACGTGGCCGGACTGGACGCTGGAAATTGGTGTGCAACTGCCGATATAATACTCGCCGAGCAGCCTTTAGAAGGAAGTAAACTAATTATGGCACTAAGTAGATGCATGGAGGGCAGTGCATCTCAGTGGTTGACAAGAATCGCATACCCTGGAATGAACTGGCAGGAATTTAAACAATTGTTCCTCCAAAACTATGAAACTGACGAGTCACCGGCAGCCATGTTTTTCAACGTACTCAATAGTCGCCCAACTGACAGCGAATGTCATGCAGTGTATGCGAGCCGTTTAGTGACGTCTTTGTGTACAAAGTGGCAGAAAATGAGCATTGAGGAGATTGCAGTTTCGACTGTTCTTGCGCATATGGCTAACATTGACAGCCGCCTACAACGCATTGTTTTTACGTCCAATGTACAAACTAGAAGCAAGTTACAATCGGAGTTGAAGGCGTTCCAAGTTGATAAAAAACGCAATAGCAGCCGTGACGAAAATTCCGCACCCGATATAAAAGGAAGAAAAACGTCATCCGTCATCTGTCATTTCTGTGGAAAACCTGGACATAAAGCCTTCGAGTGTCGAACCAAGATGCGTCAAAGTGGAGAGATGAAGCCTCAACGTGAGAAGTCGTCCATAACCTTTTTTGATGTGAACAATCTGGACAATTGCGACAGCGGTTAAGTCGAAAGCAATCCAGAAAAAGAATGTATCGAAAGGGTATACGACCCAACGAGGTGAGATCTATCCTATTTATTCGAAATTTGGCTCTGAATGTTCTTTGGTAAAAGTTGAAGTTACCATAAATGGGAATGCAGTTGAAATTTTATTAGGAAATGATATTCTTACTCAGGGCTATACAGTAATAATGACATCTGATAAGTTTGAAGTTATAAAATCAAAATCTGTAAATAGTTGCTGCACAACTGAACAGTCAGTCAGTCTAAAGAATGTTGATACAGAGTTAACTGGCAGTGACAAAGATGAATTAATTAAAATACTAGAAAATTATTCCACAGTATTTATTAAAGGGATACCTTGTACACGGGTTAATACAGGAGAAATGAAAATTCGCTTAGTCGACCCTACTAAAACAGTGCAGCGACGGCCTTATAGACTAAGCCCAGAAGAAAAAGAAACAGTTAGAGCAAAACTAGACGAGTTAATGAAATGCAATATCATTCGTCCTAGCTGTTCTCCTTATGCTAGTCCAATTTTACTCGTGAGAAAGAAAAACGGCTCAGACCGCCTTTGTGTTGATTATAGAGAACTAAACTCAAATACAATTGCAGACAAATATCCGTTGCCGCTTATCAGTGACCAGATTGATAGACTTCGCGGAGCGAATTATTTTACATGTTTAGACATGGCAAGTGGCTTTCACCAGATTCCAATTCACCCTGATTCTGTAGAATACACAGCATTTGTAACCCCTGATGGTCAATACGAGTATTTAACAATGCCTTTTGGGCTAAAGAATGCACCATCTGTTTTCCAGAGGGCAGTTATGAAGGCCCTAGGCGATCTTGCGCATTCATATGTAATTGTCTATATGGACGATATCATGATAGTATCTCCAACAATAGACGTAGGCCTTCAAAGACTAAAAATCGTTTTAGATGTACTCATAGAGGCTGGTTTCTACTTCAATGTTACTAAATGTAGTTTTTTAAAAAGAAAAGTTGAGTATCTAGGATACGAAGTTAGTGCTGGAGAAGTTCGACCAAATCCACGCAAAATTATCGCATTGAGCGCATTACCTCCTCCACAAACTGTCACTCAGCTGAGACAGTTTATTGGTCTTGCGTCATATTTCGAAAATTCGTTCCTAGTTTTTCACAACTTATGAAGCCGTTATACTCCCTTAGCTCTGGAAATGGTAACATTACCTGGAGTTTAGAACTAGAAGAAATTAGAAAACGAGTTGTGAATATCCTTACAAGTGAGCCAGTTTTAGTTATCTTCGATCCTCAACATCCAATAGAGCTACATACTGATGCAAGCTCCTTGGGTTATGGAGCTATACTTTTTCAACGAATTAATAATCGACTCCACGTCGTAGAATATTTTAGTAAAACAACTTCCTCTGCCGAGTCCAGATACCATTCTTATGAACTTGAAACCTTGGCAGTTGTCGAATCCGTAAAACATTTTCGTCATTATCTCCTTGGACGTGAGTTTGTAATCTATACTGACTGCAACTCACTGAAGGCTTCGCGTACTAAAATGGACCTTACTCCTAGAGTTCACCGTTGGTGGTCTTATTTACAATCATTTAGTTTCAACATCGAGTACAGAGAGGGCAAACGCATGGCTCATGTAGATTTCTTGTCAAGAAATCCAGTTACTTTAGAGTCCAAATTGAAATTATGTAAAATCCCCGAAAAACGGATTAGTTTGGCCGAAGTATCTAATGATTGGCTCTTAGCTGAACAACGGCTCGACACAGAGATAGCTGAAATTGTTGCCAAGCTGAATTCAAACGAATTACCAGAAGACTTAGCCAAAACTTACGACGTGAGAAAAGGGCTCTTGCATCGCAAAGTGCAAAAGGCTGGTAGAACACATTGTTTGCCAGTTGTACCACGCGCATTTAAGTGGTCCGTTATTAACCAAGTTCATGAATCAATAATGCATCTAGGTTGGCAGAAAACTCTAGATAAGGTTTACGAATACTATTGGTTCGATAAAATGAATAAGTACGTTCGAAAATTTGTGAACAATTGCATAACTTGCAGAACTACAAAACAATCTTCTGGGAAAATCCAAGCTGAACTTCATCCCATCCCAAAAATTAGCATACCCTGGCATACTGTTCATATCGATATCACTGGTAAATTGAGCGGAAAAAGCGACCTGAAAAAATATGTCATAGTTCAGATCGATACTTTCACAAAATTTGTTTATTTTTTTCACACTTTCAAAATAGATGCTGAAAGCTGCATAAAAGCTATGAAATCCTCCATTGCTTTATTTGGAGTCCCAAATCGTATCATAACCGACCAGGGTAAATGTTTCTCTAGCTGTAGATTTTCAGAATTCTGTTCCTCACAAAACATTAAACTGCACCTAGTTGCTACTGGAGCTAGCCGTGCAAATGGTCAGGTTGAACGAGTAATGAGTACATTAAAAAATTTGTTGACTGCAGTAGAATCTAGCAATAGATCCTGGCAAGATGCTCTCGGTGAGGTACAGCTTGCGTTAAATTGTACAACTTGTCGTACAACTGAAGCAAGTCCTCTAGAGATGCTGATCGGGAAAGAGGCACGACCCTTAGGATTAATTCCACCAGTCGAAACAGAGCGTGAGGTCGACTTGAAGAGTATTAGAGCGCGTGCTACTGATAAAATGAATTCGTTGGCGTATTACGATAAACAAAGGTTTGATAAGAGAAAGGCAACAGTTGTTAAACACAAGGTTGGTGATTACGTTTTGCTTAAGAACGAGGAAAGAAACCAAACAAAACTAGACCCAAAATTTAGAGGGCCATTTGTAGTTGTAGAAGTTCTAGATGGTGACAGATATTTGATAAAGTCACTTAAAAATAATCGATTGTATAAGTACTGTCATGAAAAGGTTAGAAAAATGCCAAGTGGTTATGTACCAAATGAGTTGGACATTAATAGTGAAGAGCTTAGCCCGCCAAAGAGTCTAAATGTGAGTGATCCGTCAAGAGTGACGATGTGTTATCCGTCAGTTGTGACGATGAGTTATCCGTCAAGTGTGACGATGTGTTATCCGTCAGTTGTGACGATGAGTTATCCGTCAAGAGTGACGATGAGTTATCCGTCAAGTGTGACGATGTGTTATCCGTCTATGAGAGGCGATGTGTTATCCGTCTATGAGAGGCGATGTGTTATCCGTCTATGAGAGGCGATGTGTTATCCGTCTATGAGAGGCGATGTGTTATCCGTCTATGAGAGGCGATGTGTTATCCGTCTATGAGAGGCGATGTGTTATCCGTCTATGAGAGGCGATGTGTTATCCGTCTCAGAGAGACGATGTGTAATCCGCTATGTGTGGCGATGAGCTTGAAATAATAGCGAAAATGGTGTACTGGCGGAAGACCAATTGTTGGTGTGAAGATGAAATGTTATAAGAATTGTTGTATCCGTCTAAGAAAGACGAAGAAATGATTTTGTAAAGTTGAAAAAGCGAAGAATAATGTCATTAAAAATAGCTGATAGATCAGAAATTAAGAAAGTACGAATGTAAAACAGAACAAAATGTAATAAATAAAACGTAAGTGTTAATGGAGAGTGATTCCTTAAATAACACGGGGACGTGTAAGCGTCAGTATGGCCGAGTCGTATCGGAATGATAATTGAAAATGTAATTACACTGGGACGTGTAAATGTCAGTATGGCCGTGTCGTATCGGTGTAATATTATGACGTTGTGATAGTATGATGTTGTGATTGACAGTTGCAGTAGTATTAAAGAGAAACTGACAACTAGCGCTAATCGAATGAGTTAGCATTTTAGTGACAATTAAAGGATGTGTCATTAGAAAAGAGACAGCCATAGGTTTTGCTGAACGTGGTCTTGGATGTCACAGAGTGAGAGTGAGAGGGATATGCCCTTCACACAGAGTTGCTATGATATTGATGAACGAGAATATGCAACCAAGAGGCAGTTTGACAGAAGGGTCGAATGAACACTCTATCGGACACAGTCGAAAGAGAAAGAGCTTGCGTGTGAGAAATCTGCGACTCAAATAACAAGTTATTAGGCAAATACCATGGAAGGCGAGAACGACAACTCTAACGCTACGACAAATATATAATGACATGTAATGAGAGTTTCAGCATATGATCTACATATTCTATTTAACATTTTAGGTTTTTTTTAGAAATCATAACTCTTTTACAATTAGCTTTACATGCACAAACATGTACGATGTATGTACGATTGCAGCCACACGCTGATCTACGCTTGCACACATATACATACATACATACATATGTATGTATGTATGTATGTGCGCCCGCAATGCGTCTTGCTGTGTCGCTGCCTTGCTTGCTGCGCCACTTGGGTTTTAATGAGAAAACTTTATAGACTAATAATTCTGTTCTAGATTGATATGTTCAGATTAATATTATGATATTCATATCTATATGCCAAACCAAACTGCATGTCTCTAGTATTTGAAATGCATTTTTTTCACATTTGGGGGTGCTGGGGCGAAATGAGGACCGGTATCCAAAATCTTGTATTAAATTAGTATCTATATATATGCAGAAGACTCGGAGACTCTAACTCTAAAGATGAATTAGCTAGAATTTTTAACTGGTTCCCGATAAATTCATTTATCGATAACTTTGCAAATATACAAGTTATCGAATTTCTGAAACAAACTCGTACTGCGCGTGCAATACACGGACCTAACACAAAAAGAATGAACTCTCTAGCTTTTGTATCTACGGAAATCGACGCGTTCATACATACGGACGGACGGACGGACGGACATGGCTATATCAACTTTTCTCGTCACCCTGATCAAGAATATATATACTTTATGGGGTCTGCCACGCCTCCTTCTGCCTGTTACATACTTTTAACAAAACCATTATACCCTGATTTCCCATTTTCAATGGGTTCAGGGTATAAAAAAAAAAAGTAATAATAAAATAAATGCACAACTTCACAACCTGTCGTCACAAACAATTCCATATATATATATATATATTCAGAAATATAAACTATTTTAATAATTATCACACAGATTACACACAACACACCGAGTTCGAAGATACAACCCGATCACCACACAACAACGAAGACCATTCTCAAGATAACCTAATTATATATATATATATATAAAAATAAAAAATAAAAAATAAATTATTAATTAAGCTAACGTATGAAAACACACAAACACGCGAAATTCAATACTCAATGTCAAAACAATTATTTCCAAAGATTCTCCTAAATACTGGGGCAAGAACTAGGTCAGGACTTAGTATTCAAAATCTTCCGCTAGTAGCCGAACAAGAAGAAGAAATAGCTGAGATAACCCGCCAGAAAGATACGATCCAAACCTCACAAACAAGAATGGACTCGGGCAGATCCTCGGTCCCACTGACCCCAACTGTCAGTGCTACCACAAACATATCCACAATACTCACTCCAACCGAAATTTTAGCCTTTGTAAAAGAACTGCCAACATTTGACGGAACACCAACAACATTAGACAAATTTATTACAAACGTCGAGGAAATTATTATGTTAATAAGGGGCACGGATCAAGCACCTTATCAACAACTTGTGCTCCGAGCTATTCGTAAAAGAATTATAGGAAGAGCTGACGAGGGATTGACACTAGCTAACACCAGCCTATATTGGGATAATATCAAGGAAAATTTGTATAGGCTGTATGGCAACAAAAAACCCGAAGCCACCCTACTTATGGAAATGCAGACCCTACAAGATGGCCTTTCCTTGGGGCAACTTTTCTTCGGCATATGCAAAATTAAGGAGCAACTTTACTCTTTGCTTAGAAACAGTACCGAAAACCCAGAGGGTCAAGCTATAAACCAGGGACCGCAAATAACAGTTATGATTTTAAAAAAAATCAAGCACAAAAAAAAATAACCAGGAAGAGTGGGATAGAAAGGCATATAGTTATTTTTTTTACGGCGATTTCAAAAAAAGGATAAACTTTTATTTGCAATTTTTAATAAAAAATTTGTTTTTAATAATTATAATTGATTTTTATGATAAAAATCAAAAATAATTATTACAAATCAATTTTTATATAAAAATCAAATCATAACTTTTATTTTCAATTTTTATTATAAAAATCAAAAATAACAAGTAAGAAGGCTCTAGTCGAGACGGCTCGACTACGAGATACCCTGAACCCTGTAAAGAAAATGATACTCTTCTTCTTTACGCACTTATAAGCGCGCGCTCTGCTAACTGCGCAGTTGCTGCCGTGGCTTGGGGGTGGGTTGGGCTGAACTTTGGACGCTTATAACTCCATTTCTAGATGCATGATCTTCATGAAATTTTAAGAGTAGATTTAGAGTATCTATATCTATCTATTTGCCAAATTGCAAGTCTCTAGTATTTGAAATGCGTGTTGCAAATTGTGGGCGAGGGGGACGTGTCATCAAAAATCTGAAAACTACAAAATCTGCGTATTTATAATATCTATCTAAATAAATAAATTTGAAGTCTCTAGCTGAAACGGTGTAGAAGTTATACCCTAAAAACCTAAAAAATGTAAACGAATTTTCGATTTTTATCGATAATTTGGAAATGGAACGAGTTATCGAAAAAACAAAATAAACTCGTATTGCGTAGCTAACATACGCATCAGCTCTCTAGCTTTTGTAGTTTCCGTAATCTCGACGTTCATACAGACGGACAGACGGACAGACAGACGGACGGACGGACAGACGGACAGGGCTAGATCAACTTATTTTTTTATGCTGATCAAGAATATATATACTTTATGGGGTCTGCGACGTCTCCTTCTGCCTCTTACATACATTTTCACAAAACCATTATACCCTGAATTCCCATTTTCAATGGGTTCAGGGTATAAAAATTATGTCGTGATTTTTATTTTAAAAATTGAAATAAAAATCGAATTGTTATATCATTTGATCCAAAGGAGCTAGATCATATAAAGACCTATATATATGATCTACGCATTAATACCTTTCAGATGATATATAATATGTAGCTATGTAGTTATTAGTTATCTGTTGAGACAGTTGCCTTAGGCTTCATATTCAGCAAGTAGTATAAACAAACGCCTCTACAATGATGTTGCCCTTAATGCATTCATTATGGGACTACGTGATCCTCTCAGATCGGTTATCAGGGCTAGACACCCCAGTACTTTAGAACGGGCATACGAAATATGTCAAATCGAACTTACCTACTCAAAACCGGGATACACAGATAGGCGCAGAAACTATAATTATAACAATCAGAGATCTAACGATTACATCCACTATAACAAAAACCAGGTTACAATAGACAACACAACAACAACCATACCCCTTATAATACAGATAACCGACGATCAAATAATTACAATAACCAATCTCAAAACCCTTTTAGGAACAATGAACAGGGACATTTAAACAATATAGAAACGCAAGACCCTAATTCACGTAACGTCAACGATTCCGTAAATTTTCTTACAACCGCCTCCCCGCCCCCGAAAAACATTTGAGTCAATCTAAATACGAAGCATGTCTACCATACATAATAATAACTTCCTTTAATGATACATCATTGAAATTTCTGATAGATACTGGATTAACAAACTCTTGAACCAAACTTAATAAGGCTAGACAAGATGACAACACTGAACATACCCATTAGAATAAATACCGTCTTAGCAGTCACGAAATTACAAACTCTACAAACATACAATGAATTCAACGAGGCAACAAACATACATCTATTAATTTTCAAATTTCACACCTTCTTTAACGGCCTGCTAGGTATGAACATAATAACAAAACTTAGTGCAAAAAAAAAAAAAAATAAAATAAAATAAATAAATAAAAAGACTTACAAACACAACATTCCGACTACGGAAACCCCAAGAGGAGAAATCACAGATCATCCAAATTTGCTCAGACATATTTTATAAAAAAGACACCAAACTAACCTTCAGTAGTGAAATAACACACCCGATCACCACACACAAACGTGCATGCACATCGGATTATATGTTCATAATTTAATATAAAAACTACGTTTATATACATATAACAAATGTATATGGGCAATTCTCTAGTGTCGAATGTGACATTTCGTACGCATTTAGAATAAAAAAAACTAATGCCAAAACAATTTTTTATTCTGACTAATAGTGGATCTTATAGCTCTCGATGAGCACTATAATTGGTGCTAAGGGTGATTTTGAGAAAGTATTAATTTTCAAGATAATTACAAAAAACCAAGCAGGTCGAACGTGACAAAAAGTGGAAGTTGATTTTGAAATTAACCATTCAATCGCAGATTTTAGCGAAACCTTAAGTGATAAATTATTAAAATTATTTTTAAATTATCAGAAATTGACACATCTTAATAATGTTTTTTATTTGATTCCAAAATATTGAATAGTTTATTTTATTTTTTAGTTTTGATCAGGGTCGAACGTGACATTTTTTCCACCATACTTTTTTATTTTTTTTTTATTTTTTATGTAATTGAGCATGAATAAAAGAAATAGAAATGATTTTCAATATATTCTAATTATTAATTTTTTGAAAAACTTAACAAAATAAAAATAAAAATACAAAAAATAAAAATAAAAATGAAAAACAAAAATACGTTCGTTCGACATCGCATTTTCTACTTTTTAACTACTTTGGTCAAGCTTTGTTTACATTTGTAATGATAGTTTGGATTCTGTCGTTCAAATTTGATTACATTTTCTATCTTTTAGTTTTTTCGATATAATTTTCGTCTCTTTTTGATCAGACTTTCATGTTCTACTTTTTAACTGCTTTGGTCAAGCTTTGTTTACATTTGTAATGATAGTTTGGATTCTGTCGTTCAAATTTGATTACATTTTCTATCTTTTAGTTTTTTCGATATAATTTTCGTCTCTTTTTGATCAGACTTTCATGTTCATCATCCAGCCATCTCCTCTTTTGTCTAACACTCTGCATTCTTTCAATGTTTTTAAATTTATAGTTCTCCTCATTCATTACATTCTCTCTCCATCTATAATCATCAATAATTATATTTTTAATTTCAATATTCACAACCTGGGATGCAAATTCACTTTAGTTTATCTAAAATTTTTCTTTACCTTTTTATGGTGTCGAACGCTACACACTTTAAATTTAATATATATATTGAACGGATTGATATATTCGATTGATTTTTTTTTAATAAATTCGCAATTGAAAACTGTGTTTACAACTGAATTTTGCTGTTTGTTGCTCATATACATTTGATTTACTGATAACAACACCTATTTTTCGGTGTCGGACGTGACATCGAAATATACGGTGAAACAAACGAAAAAAACGAAGATAACAAAATTTTTTTGTTGCATAGTGTCTCTCTATAAGAACATAAATAAAATCAAAATGTGCAACAGAAATGCTCAAACCAGAACTTCTGCACTTGTTCAGCTCTGGGTGTCAATATTTCGAGATGGGTTATGAATATATATAAAATTAGTTTATATTAGTTAAATTTAATATATATTCTCTATTAAAAAATGTTATAAGACAATGCATTTATTGATTTTGAATTTTTCGGCTGCGGTTGACCTTTCTGGAGAATTGCCCATATGCTAATGTGTATGCATACAAACAAAAACGCTGTAAATGCTTTATGATTTTCAACTTTAACTAACATTTTTAAATTATTCCTTTGTTTATAATTTACAAACGTGAGCATTTCTTAGTGCTAAAAATAAAATACCTAAGACCATTTGTTCATCCCCATATACTCTCGCAGTTGGGATATTTAAAAAAAAAAAAAAAAAAAAAAAAAAAAAAAAAGATAATTTGATTTGATAATTTGAAGACAGGCTGTACACTTTTGAATATCTAATACATAGTACATAAATACCACATACATGTACATGTGGCTCACTTTTAGTTGCCTATTTTCGGTTTTAGTTGAAGACAAGCTGCTAGAATCGGCAAATAAAATATAATCCTTCTTTTTATACCCTGAACCCATTGAAAATGGGAATTCAGGGTAAAATGGTTTTGTGAAAATGTATGTAACAGGCAGAAGGAGACGTCGCAGACCCCATAAAGTATATATATTCTTGATCGGCATAAAAAAATAGGTTGATCTAGCCCTGTCCGTCTGTCCGTCCGTCTGTCCGTCTGTCCGTCCGTCCGTCTGTCCGTCCGTCCGTCTGTCCGTCCGTCCGTCTGTCCGTCTGTATGAACGTCGAGATTTCGGAAACTACAAAAGCTAGAGAGCTGAAATTTTACATGAATACTTGGATGCCACGCCCCCCCCAATTTGAAAAAAAAACGCATTTCAAATATTAGAGACTTGCAATTTGGCACATAG